>LBNU01019256.1:16527-110436 GCA_014162995.1 Artemisia annua
CGTCCCCTTGTAAATCCTTCTGGGCCGTCTCCCTTTACCACATAACGTGACGGCCTAGGCGTCACAAAGCGTGACGCCGTCACGTATAAATTCTCCAAAACTTTCTGGGGCGTCTAGTGTAAAAATCATCCTTCATGTTGTCAAAGCGTGATGCCGTCACAGGGTATAACGTGACGCCGTCAGGTACTGTTTCCAGCATAATTTTAGACTTTGTCGTTTTCTTCACTTTTATGCTCCAAAAACGTCCAAAATGCTTCCTTTTCCAGAATTCCTCTTCAAAGTACCTAAAATGACAAAAGAAACGATTTAGGGCAATATTTGATCAAATAATTACGGATTAGGGCTTAAATGACCCCCTAAAAGCGTAACACTTTTCGCCTCATCAATTGCGAACAAAGTAACAAACTGAGGCTAACATTGCAATAATTTTGACTTATGTAGAATTTTGTAAAAAATGTTAAATTTTATTTATAAAATTAAATGTTTTTGAAAAAGAAATATTATAATTTAAAAATAGACCCTGTACTAATTTTATAAACTACGCTAAAATTTGTTTAAATATAAATTTAATTAAAAGTTCCAAAACACACCCTTAAACAATGTAATAAGTTACACAACTACGTTAAACTTTTACGTTTTTAAATTTTTTTTAATAACAAATTTTATTTATCAAATATCTAATAAATATTCAACAATTTACTTATAAAAAAGATACTAATAAAATTATTTAAATTTTGAATAAAATGATTCTAATATTGCAATGTTTTTTACTAACATACAATTTAATAAAAAAATATTATAAAAAATTTAAAATTGACTTCTTATTTTCGGTTAAAAAGTTAAACTTTAGTAATTTTGTTTTAAAAAATATATAAATAGAAGGTCTTTAAATTTCAAATAAAAATGAGCTCATACTTTTAACTTACATACTATAAGAAAAATAAGGATTGAAATTTTAAAATAAACTTATTATTTGTTTTGTAATAAGTCAGATTATTGCAAATATTTGAATGATATAGACTATACACTCTTTACAATAATCAGTATTAGTTTATGAAATATTTTTTATATACGTTTTACTTTTAGAATATAAACTATCTAGGTAAAAGAGATTACAAACATATAACTGAACTTTTACGTTTTATAACTTATTAAGTTAGGTTTATATAAAAAATATGAACTGCATTACATAATTTAGTTATATGAAAATGCAATGATATCATGTATGCAATATTTTTTTGCGCAAGAAAAGTAAAGTAACTAAACCATTTTGTATAAACATATCATACAAGTTTTATCAAATAATATACCACCGCAACACGGAGCATTTTATTTATTGTTTACCACAACACAATTATCATACATCAAAACATCACATGTTTGGAAAAACCGGATCCAACCGGTTAAACCACCGGTTCAGTTCTAACCTTAACAATAAAAAAACAGCAAGAGTACGAAGGGCAAAGAAGTCAAACAAGCGAGTTAAACTAAAAGTACTTTGCTGTAACAACACACAAACAACCCAAGAAAGCCCAGTTTCGTTATCAGACACGCAAACACTTTTCTCTCTCTCTCTCTCTCTCTCTCTCTCTATAACAGAAACTTATTAGGGTTTATTTCAGTTATTATAAAAAGGGGAATATTAACGACCAACTGAATTACCTAAATTAATCTATCACTTCCCTTAATTCGTCACTTATTTAACGGTTATTGCCTTATTAGTGGTTGTGAATTGAGGTGTACGGATCTAAGCTGTTTTAAGCAAGGTATCAACATTTTTGCATTATTATATTTTCATTGTAAATTAGTTTTTATTAACTAGTTTAATGATGTAGTAATTGGTTTATGATTTCATTATGAAATTAGTTTTTAGATTTATGTTATGTTGTAGAGTAAAAGTGTTCGACTTATTGGGATTAATTTTCGGTTTAATAATTAATACTCCTGAAGATTCCAAATCCAAGTTTACGGCTTTTTCGTTGTTTCCAGTGTTTGGATCAGATGATGTATTGGTTTGTTGAAATTTCGTGAGCTTGTCAAGTTGACTTTATGACTTACTAGGTTTTTGTTTTAGCTAATGAGATGGGCTTCGTAGCTTATCAGATTGAGCGCTAGTAGCTTATTTAACTTCATAAGATCGAGTTGTTAATGGTTTAATTATTATCTATAAAAGTTTGCCTACCCAAAAAAGCTCATAAGCCACAAAAGGATGATCTTATGAGTTTATAAAAGTTTCAATAAGTTCATAAGCCTATCAAATAAGCTAACAGAAACACCCCCTTATCAGCCCAGGTCGTAAGCTTGTAGCTCTGAAAAGTTAGCTTATTGGCATTCCCAAATCTCAATAAGCCGAGAAATCTATATATAGCTAATCAAAACATTGAAAACTACGAAACTATTGCAACTTAGGGTTCCTGTCCTGACATGCTTAGATTTGGTTCGCACTTCAGTATCGTGGATTGGTGTGGAGTCTCACAACTTGTTATGGTCAAGGTTACATTTTTCGAACTACCCGAACCTTTTTTTTGTAGGAATTGATTGCAATATAAATCTTTAGATTGTTTAATGCATACCCGATGTCTATATGGTCCATCCATCTTTAGAAAGTTTACGTCTTAGGGTCTTCTGGCTAGTTTGTAGGACATATTTGATTTTTCCTTGAAACTTTTGGCATGCCTACAAAGTTGCGTTAGTGATGTTTTTCTGTACAGTTTATCCTGGCGGAATTTTCACATATGAAATCAAGTCCCTAATGGCAAAAGATTACCCGCGTGGTTCTTAATAAGTGATGGGAAACATGCTCAATATCATACGAGTTATCTGTTAACACTGATATAATGTTCTTGTTTTATCAATTTCTGGATGGGCAAAGTTTCCAAAATTGGTTGTGTGAGAAACTGCTTATACTACTTATGCGGGGTTGAGTTCATGAGTATATATCTTTTTCACATCTTAAATTATTTTTATCTCTGTTGTTAGTTTGTTACCTGCATTGCCTTTACGAATAACCAACTGGTGATATTGTGATAATCACTACTTAGTAAGGTGTCATAGTTTAAAAGTTTAAGCGAATATGTAGACAATCTGCCAATTACATAATTATTTCTGAAAGAGGATCCCTTTATACTCTAAAATTTTATAAATATTCTCTTCTTCCTTACAAAGTTATCCTTTATGGTGACAAGACTTACAATTTTGGCTTTCTACCGGCTTTAGACAGTCACCATGGCCTTTTAACTGATCTGCATATTATTGTGTATCTAGAAAACTTCTATTGCTTCTACATTCTCTCTTGTGTTTGTTGGTATCGAGTAACTTTTTAACGTCATGTATTTGCGAGATGAATGCAATCATACACCAAAAAGATCTGTCGGTTTGATATTTCCAAATGCCATCCTGCTTCCCTTCCCCCCTACTATGAGTTATATTACCATAAGCACAATGGATTTATACAAGTTCTGCTAAGCCCATGCACCGGTAGTTGGTTTTTGATGTTGTTCACTATTAAGCATTAGGTTGTTGTGGGCTTATTCCGTGTCGTTGTGCTGCAATCTTATTAGTTACAGTCCCAACTAATATCATCTAGCTGAGTGGGTAGGTCAAAAGGTTCTCTATTATTTCACTTAATTTTGGCAAAATACTATTGATATGAAATCAAAAGATCGAGAGTACAGTTGAAGGATTTCAAAATACAAACTGACTGAAATATGATCCCAACATCATTGAATTCCAGTCAAACATCAACTGACATTGATTATGACTTGATTATTGAGAACTGTAATAAAACACATTTCTTGTTTTACTTGAAAATCAAAGCAATGATCATGCGTTTTTCATCATTTTATGCAAGTGAGGTATAGTATGTTAATTCAGAATCGCTGATTTAGAAATTTGATTATCCTTCCTAGGTGATGACGGTGCATACTCATACACGATACTGATTGATGGATCCTGAAAGCAAGAAGTTTGGAAAAGGTGAGTATGGAAACTCAAGTGTTTTCTTTCACCCATGGCTTAGTTACTTTATGGTTTATGCATGCTTTTGCATATTGATAGTTAAAGCCTTGTGATTTGGTATTATCCCTCTGGCAGTGCTTGCTTAGTTCTCGAGTTTTTAAATACCCGCATTTGGATTGGCATTTTTAAAAAGTCAGTTTTCGGTTTCGTTCAGAACAAGAATCGAACCGTTTTGTTTCTTTGTTTAGAACTGTTTGGTTTGCTATATTTTGCTCTTTGTCAATGATGTTGCAGTCAAAAATCAATACAAAGTGCATTTGATGCATCCACCTGTTTTGAAGCATTTTCTCTTTCATAAGCTGCCATCTTTTGTAGATCCTGCATATGTTTTCTCATTCTGTATTAAGCAAGTAACTATCTTCTTTATGATTTTTCTGATATAGGACCTAGAGAACTTACAGGTGCTGTAGATCTTATAAGTTACTATAAATTGTTGCCTCATCATGAGTTTTTCTGCAAGAAATCACTTCCTTTGTCAATTTCGGATACACACTACCTTCACAATGTTGTCGGGGAGTCGGAAATTAGAAAAGGTGAAGGGATGCAGTTGGATCAGCTGATTCAGAATACGTCTTTCCCAAGGGACACAAATACACGAATACTACCATTTGATATGGGCATCTTGGGGGAAGCCTTTCAGCTGAGGGAGACTGCTCCAGTTGACCTGCCATCTGTAAGTATTTTAGTCATCTGTCACTCTTGTTTCAGGTTTAGTTAGATTATTAGCTGTTCATGATTGGTTTCTCTGGTAATAATGTTCCAAAACAACTATGGATAAGATATATCATAGGATACATTCTAATTCGAGTTATTTATGTCTATCTATGATCTATTGCCTATTGACCTTATCATTTTTGTTGCAATTAGTAATATCTATGGATGTCAGTGCCGTGCTTTCTACAGTTTTGATATCCCGACTTATCTACCTTGCTGTATTTTCTAGTCAGAGAAGGGAACTCCTACTGTAGCAGGAAAATCTAAAAGTGAATCGAAGGACAAGGAAAAGAAACACAGAAAGCACAAGGACAAAGACAGGGAAAAAGATAGGGAGCATAAGAAACACAAGCATCGTCATAAAGATCGAAGTAAAGATAAGGATAAGGAAAAAAAGAGGGATAAAAGTAGTAATCTTGATTCCGGTGCTGAATCCTCAAAGAAACACCACGAGAAGGTTAGCCACTAATTTTGTACTGGTTCGCTTTCAAATGTTTAAAGACCATGGGTCTGAAGAATACGATGTTACTAGTAATTTTGTTAGCCTCTAGTATTCTTCTATATCTCATATCATTCAATTTGTTTGGAAGTATGCATGTAGGTTCCACCTTGATTACATAGCTTGTTGTAAGTATCTTGTTGAGTTAATTGATGGAAAATGCTGATGTAGAGGGGGTTGACACATAATTTAAGTGCCTGTCTGTAATATTTTTATGTCCCAGTATAAAAACATAATTTTATCTGCGGTATTTTGACATCTTTTCAGAAAAGGAAGCATGATGGAGATGAAGATCTCAATGACATCCACAGACACAAGAAAAGTAAGGTAACTTGGATGCTGTACAATGCCTTGAATATCTCACAGTTGTGTGGTTATGTATTAAAGTTTTCAGGATTTGCCGATTGAGATATCTTGTTAATTTTTCAGCATAAGAGCTCAAAGATGGATGAAATGGGTGCAATGAAATTGACAGCTTAAAAGCCGCTTGTGATCTTTATTACTGTTTGTCCTCGATGTTGCAAATGAAAATTCGAGAGGTCCTTACTTAGTGTAGTCAATTAATCAAGGTACCCAATATTTCTTCCTTCCATATCATTTCAATTTAAATTTTGATTTCTTTTCTGTAAACATAAGTACTTGTAAAATAGCCATATAAAACATACTTATATGATACAACTCGTTTCTGCGGCTATAATTGTGCCACAGACTTCCTTAAACATTACAATTCAGCTTTTGAAGAGACACATCTTTTACAATATAATCTTTATGATAAACAAAAGCTGAGAGCCAACAAATGCTCTCTTGTTAATATCGTTTATCTTGATCTGAATGTTCATTTTGCTTTCCTATATTTTCACTTTCTAAATTATATGAGAATGTTTTTGCTATAAGCTAGAGCTGAACAACATTTTGAAATACATTGATACTTGAGGAGATATTAGTTATTTGAGTAATTTTGATGATTGATCCATGATTAGCGAAATTTAAGATTATTTGTATTTCCATAAAAAAAAAAGTTCAGGAGTCATTGTAGCTCATAATTGTGTGTCACCTGGCGACTGGCGTGTTGGTAGAGCATACGTGTTATGTCATGGCACCTGCTGAATAATATATAACCTATATATTAAAATCTTCATCTTTTATTTGTGCAGAACAGTCCCAAGATTAACTAAAGATTACATGAAGGTGAATTCGCCGGTTGAACTAGATTTAAATTGAAGGTACAAATCGATGGAAAACAAACTTCTTTGTAGCATAGATGGGCTTTGACTCAAAACTTCAACCCTTTATTTCAGTTTAGTAGCGTGTTGATATATCGGCAGTTAGCTATATCATCATTTCTCATTCAGAACTCTGTTAGGCTTTACAAGTAGTCATAGTTTGCAATATTTGGGATGGCCAGCATAAACTAAATGTTCAAGTGTATCAATATCAATTTTGTCTTTTTTAGAAGCTTTAAGCTAGTGTTGTGTATGTATTTTTTTTACAGATAGGCTGGTTAAAGTGTTGTAAATACTAGTGAAATGACAAGTTAAATTAATTGCAGTCAATGGTAGTGTGAAGGAAAATATGTCATTTTGGCCCATTTTATAGAAATGAACTCTGCTCTTGTTTACTATGATAATATTCTTTACACATGATTGGTATATCTTCGGCAGAGCCCTTGTATGGGTCTGTACATCTAGGTCTAGCATGTCCAAGATAGTTGAAATCTGCACATTTGTATGTGACAGTTTTGACTCAATTATCGGTGTGTCCATGAGTTTTTGGTTATGTTCTCTTGACGGATAAAATGGGTCGAATTATCAAACAGTTGGCTAAAGAACTGGATAATAGTTGCACACGTGTAACGTGTAAAAGTGGGTCGATAAGTCATGCAACCGGTCAAAAGTCATGCAACTAGTTATGAAATAACGTAACTCTTGTTATCATATTTGACACCCAAGTATTTCATAGACATAATCTTTACACATAAAGAAAAGTTGTATCCGGTCAACCAAATGTTGTTCCGATCCATGCACAGGGACGGAGCCAGAACTAAATATGACCGGGTGCATGAAAATATTTGAACAGTACTACGAAAAACATATTTCGATGGATCGGGTGCAATTAAAATAACTTTAAGAAAAATCGATGTTTTTTTAAAAAATTAACACTATATCGAAAAAATCCATTGGGTGCACGGGCACCCGCGGGAATTCCCTGGCTCCGTCCTTTCCCATGCAATATTACTGATGATACGCACATCCACAGGCTTGTCTAGAGAGTCTTGGTCGTCAATATACTCAACCTGTTTACCTATATCATTCAACAATAAAACATACGTTAGAGGGTGACGGGACTTTCTCCCCGTATTACGCTCCGACGCTCAAGTCAGTCAATATAACAAATGAGGATATATGGTATTTTAGTGAGAGAGAAAGGGAATGAAGTATTGTCTTTTTGTGTGTCCTTCGTAGTTCCTCATCATACCTATTTATAGAGTCGAAGGATAACTGAGGATTCGTATCCACCGACTATGGTCTGTATCTTTTAGATAGACTTTTTCTTTGATGGATTTCTTAAACCTCTAGTGAGATCTTAAAGATTTATCGATATTTACAAGATATCTATAATATGTGAATCCACCAACTTGCATGGCTTGTGATATATACTTGGGTGCTACGTATGAGAGATATCTAGATATCTAAAAGATTCTATAAAATATAAGTAGATCTGCCATTATGAATTAGCCATGCATGGCTGAGGATGTATGTATGCCAACTATATTATGAGCTCCATGTGTGTCATCCCATCAGGCCCCCTAGGCCAAGTAGGTAATTCTTTTAGATGCTTGGTCTACAAGTATAGATGTAGCTGTATCACTTCTTTTTATCTCTAGGCCTCATGATATCATTTACAAGTTGTAGAGTACTTGTCACTTAAGAGTATGAGATGTTCAAGTTTTAGTAGCTGATCGTTCAGTTGTAAAGGATGAAAAAAAGGTTACTATAAAACGTTAACATCACCCCCATTCTTTTTTGCCTCTATTTTTTTAGTAAAGCTTCTCCCATTGTCAAATAAGTACGGATGAAGATTCTGCAAAAAACAAAGGTAGATTTTTTCTACTTTTCTCTTTTGGATACTATTACGCATCATCTTTATTTATACATGTTTACTCTTTGTAGGAAAAGGTGTACTCCCTTTGATAAATAATGTTAGCTCACATCCTCTTGTGAACGAGAAACTTGCTGGTGATGTGGCTACTGGTGATTGCGATGTGCCTCCAGATTTGGACCCCTTTGAGAATGTGTTCGAGTTACCAGATGTCGGCATTATTGGTGAAAATAGTGGGGTGAGTGAACTTCCCTCCAAACAAAGCTGGACAAGTGCAAACGAGAATGTCCCAAAGCTTCAAGTGAAGGTAGAACAAGGTTTGGAGATGATAACTGGAATCGAACATAGTTATGCTTAGGATCGTGTGCCGAAAACCATTCTTCGGTTGGTTTGGGAGTGAAACACGCTAACACGGGCCAAGTGTATGGTGAAGTGTCTGAGCCATATGACTACTCGACTTATCTTAACAACATCCCACAATTAAACTATGTTAGACCTTCTGGTAATGAGAACTCGGGTGAGTCATTTGCTAGCTATCAAAAAAGGGTAGAGGAAGTCGTTAATTCTCTACATGAGACTGAAGGGATGCTAGCTATGGCGCGAGCAATGAATGGGTCGCTGCAAACTACTATGAACAGTTTACGTCACGAAAATGAAAGCTTAAAATCTCATTACTCAATGTCGTGTGCTGGCTACACTAGTATGATTGGGGACCTTACTAGAGCAAAGGAGCTGGAGTCGAATCTATGTAAGAAAGTTTCGGTGCTAGAGCAAGAGAAGATGGCGTTGAGACGTGACCTTGACTGGGTGATGCGAAAAGGTATCCTTTTTTTTTCTTAGATAATAGCTTGGTCAAACAGCTTGGTTACTTTGATAATAGCTTGCTGACGAGTGGCATCATGTTCTACACATTGTTTCTGCACATACGCTTTGATTTCTTTGATGGTATGTAGGAGAGAACAAGCCATTAGATTTTTGGGTATAGAGAATGTGGTTTTGATAAATAGTATGTGGTTATTGTAGACAGAGTTGTGTAAGAATTCATTAAAATGAGGTAATATTTATAGTGTATAAAAAAATTAAAATAATTTGCACAAATATGAAAAAGACAAGTCCATGACAATTCAATTTTTAAGTACTGATATTGATATGACTACTCAATCACAATTATATGAAAGCTTAAAATTTTGCAAAAATATTACGGGATTTGACAACCACCACCACATCCACCACCACCTGAATCACCCACCAGATGGAGCGATATCAAGATTTTATGTGCCGTTGTAGAAAAGGAGATACAGTCATGTGAACATCATGTAAACCTCAAAGTTATGGTAGACAATACTATGCATGTCCTTGTTCAAAGTTGAACTATCAATTTTTTTTCATTTGTGTAATATACAAATGATTTGCTCGTCAAAAAGACTTTTCTTATGCTTTCCTTACTATGTTACTGCCAGGAACCAAAGATTATGGGTGTAGATTTTTTATGTTGAAGGATGACATCAGGATCCGTCTAAGTTCTTATCCTGGACCTTCAACACCTCCAAGTTCCTCTCGAGAATCTTCTGGATCTGCACCGACTAATGCAAGGGAAAAATGCTTAAATTGTGAGTTCTTGGCTGAAAAGATAAAGATACTAGAGGCAAAGATACATATACTAGAGGCAACACTTGAGATAGAAAGGCATCCCGAGAACCACACAGTTGAGTCATCTGCAATACTTCACGAGCTTTATAATGACATGGATAAACTTGGTTTGGAGTAGTTTAAACAAGTTTGGCATTTTCGAATGTAATTCCTATACTTTAATGTTTAAATGTTTATCAATCTGTAAGGTAATTCGTATGCTTTAGTGTTTCAAAACCATAAAAAATAAACCTTAGCCTCTAAATTAAAACTCATTTTGTGTTTCAAGTGACTCACTTTAAGACACAATACATCATTCATATTAACTCTTTCATTGTTAAGCTCTCTTCAAGGAAAACTCAAATTTACTAACCACCACACATATTTACAACATATACATGTTTTAAATAGTGTCCAAATTTTGTAAATAATCATTTTTGCAACACATTTTGTATTTCAATGACTCACTTTGATACACAGTATCTTGTTCATATTAACTTTATTTTGGACACTATTTAGTTTGTTGCGAAGCTCACTTTAAGGAGAATGCAAATTCACTAACAAACACAAATATATATAAGATTTACATAAATTAAATAGTGTCCAAAAATAGCAAATAATCATTTTTGAAACACATTTTTAGCAACAAAAACTCTAACATATCAAAGTTAATTAAATAAAAATGCAATCCGAGGCAACTCGTGACCCTCTTCCTTAATATTTCATGAGTTATGACAATGTGGCCTACCATTTTCAATATTATTATTATTATTATTATTATTATTATTATTATTATTATTATTATTATTATTATTATTATTATTATTATTATTATTATTACTATTATTATTATTATTTTGTTTCATTAGTATATCAATTGGTGGGAGATGGGACTAGAACTAATAATGGCCACAGATGTTTCACTCGTGACCCCCACCACTTATTGGTCACGAGTTTTCAACCCTCTCAAGTAATTTTCACATATGAAAATGTTAGTTACTTTTGTACTTAAAGTTTGCGTATAACAAAAAAGATTCCGCTTACTTGAATAGTATTGCCAAACTTTATCATCTATTAGGTTGGAGGGTGCACATGCGGGAAAAGCTCAAGGAAGCCCATTTCCTTTCGGGAATCCCATTTCCATGCAAGCGGGAACTGTTGGCAAAACAAAAAATGCATCTGGATCGGCACTATAGTCCCGTAGCAAAAAGTAGAGAGAAGTATTCCTTTTTAAGAGAGAGAAATTTTTGTTTATTATGTTGTGAGTGAGTATTTATGTTTTGGGGGTATTTTTAAATGATAAAATATAAGAAAAAATTATTAGAAGAGAGAGAAGGTGCCGCAATGGTTGAGGGAAAGTTAAAGGAAAATGTTTAGGAGAGAGAAAAAGCTGATGTGGAGCTGATATGGCGAGGGAAAGTGTTGATTCACACCCTCCACACTTAATAGATTCTTCATGTACAAATCATGTGACTCATTTTTAGCAGATCATTTGACAATTGTTATTAGATTAGACTCATTTATTTGTGAAATCAAAACATCAAAAACCATTTATGTAATCTACTCCAATCACAATTGTGAATAATATGAAGAGTTTTATCACCTATACATAACGTTTTGTTAATATAAAACATTAATCTAATAAAAAAAAGAAAAATAGATAGATTGATAAATCAATTACTACAAAAAAACAATGCTCACACTCAATTACAAAAATAAACACTTTCAAAGGGGTTTACCAAAATCGACATTTCGAGCATTTGAGATTTTCTTGCCAATTTTGTTTCCTCGCCATGGTTAGATGGCGAATCCCCATCCACTCATTTCAGTCAATGGCAAGCAAATGGTATTGCACGCCACTTACGTTTGCTCGTCCAATGTCAAAAGAAGCACAAAAATATCCCGTGCTAAAGACAAAACGGCGATGGACGTAGGTTAATTCGTAATGACTCCTGACTATGCCTAGTTCCTCCTCAAGCACATTGAGGAAATCAATGAATGTGTTATATCCCCGCATAGTAATCAGCCTTCGAGTTCTGGGTCGGCACCAAATCCAGTAACCCTCACAAACAAACAGATCTCCCAACCACCACCGTCAACCCTAATGGTTCCAACTCTAGTATTAAAGTTATAAAAATCGATTTGCCTGAATGCTTGCAAAAGTACCGGCATGGTAACTAAAAAAATAATAAATTAAAAACAATAACTATAAAAAATATACATTTTTAATATTAAAAAATGTACATTAAAAATATAAAACATACCGCCAAAAAAGCGGCTGCTGTGTCGAGTCGACCGTGTGCAAACCCTGGCTGATAAGGATGACATTGTCTTTAGTGATTGGTAAGGCCGTCAGAGTGGCGGCTGTGATATGTTAGTAGGGCAAGTGAGATGTGGCGTCTGTTAAAAAAAGTGGGATGTGGTAGGTGACTAGGTTTACTAAACTTTAGTATTGTATCATTAGTGGGCTTTTTTTGATTCTTGATCTTGGGTTATAACTAGATTTGGGTTTGGTGTTATAAGGTCGTAATAATTCACAGCCTATGCAACTAGCAAAATACAATCTTTTACTATAACTATCTCATTATAATTCAAACACACTCTTAAGCTCTAATTAAACTTTTGCATTCTGTAGTCACATTGCTATGATTGATAAAATGCAAACCGTTTTCCATTCTATTACTCTAATTAAACTATACTATAAAACATATAAAATATCTCAACATTAACCAACTATACCTTCATAACCCCGAACACCCTCTAAGAAAAATTAAAGGTAAAGAACCGCTTTTTACTGCCATTGAAGTAAATATTACAGTACTTATCATATACCCAAACACCCTAGGGATAACTTTCATTACTCATAATTAATAAAAAAAAAAAATATACCTTCAGTATATATATTGAGTTTACAAGATCAAAGAAGCCAATAGTACCTATGATTTCTNCTATACTATAAAACATATAAAATATCTCAACATTAACCAACTATACCTTCATAACCCCGAACACCCTCTAAGAAAAATTAAAGGTAAAGAACCGCTTTTTACTGCCATTGAAGTAAATATTACAGTACTTATCATATACCCAAACACCCTAGGGATAACTTTCATTACTCATAATTAATAAAAAAAAAAAATATACCTTCAGTATATATATTGAGTTTACAAGATCAAAGAAGCCAATAGTACCTATGATTTCTAGATAATTAAATGGCCGCCCATATATTGGTCTTCATTCATCAGCTCATTAGCAGGGCTTGCGCAACTCCTTGCCTTGGGGTCCATGCTCGAAGTAGTCTAACTCTTATCCCAAGTCCAATAAAGCAAACTTAGGTTGTCATAACCCGATAATAATTACAAGCAAAATCCCATTCCCCGTGAACTTCAAGTGGAAGCCGGCCAAAACGGCGATGGACGTATCTTAATTCATAATGACCCCTGACTATGCCTAGTTCCTCCTCAAGCACATTGAGGAAATCGATGAATGTGTTATATCCCCGCATAGTAATCAGCCTTCGAGTTTTGGGGCCGGCACCAAATCCAGTAACCCTCACAAACAAACAGATCTCCCAACCACCACCGTCAACCCTAATGGTTCCAACTCTGGTATTAAAGTTGTAAAAATCGATTTGCCTGAATGCTTGCAAAAGTACCGGTAACTAAAAGATAATAATAAATTAAAAACAATAACTATAAAAAATATACATTTTTAATATTAAAAATATACAT
The DNA here is from genome assembly GCA_014162995.1 of Artemisia annua. Lineage (NCBI taxonomy): Eukaryota > Viridiplantae > Streptophyta > Magnoliopsida > Asterales > Asteraceae > Artemisia > Artemisia annua. The sequence continues at coordinate 30,217 of LBNU01019256.1, forward strand.
TAAAAATATAAAACATACCGCCAAGAAAGTCGGCTGTTGTGTCGAGTCAACCGTGTGCAAACCCTGGCTGATAAGGATGACATTGTCTCTAGTGATTGGTAAGTCCATCGAGAGGCGGCTGTGATATGTTAGCAGGGCAAGTGGGATGTGGTGTCTGTTAAAAAAAGTGGGATGTGGTAGGTGACTAGGGGGTGTTTCTTTTTTCCATTAGCTAAGGGTTTGGGTCCACAAGGGTCCACACAAGTATTTAATAATATTACTTTTTAATGTGGAGCCCACTTATTTCCACTAATAAGTTTATATGTACAAGGCATAAAATATCTTCCTCTCCCGATTAAGACACGCTAAGAGCCTTAGGTCTCACATGACCCCCACACATCTCTTNTTTACTAAACTTAGTATTGGATCATTAGTGGGCTTTTTTTGATTCTTGATCTTGGGCTATAACTAGATTTGGGTTTGGTGTTATAAGGTCGTAATAATTCACAGCCTATGCAACTAACAAAATACAATCTTTTACTATAACTATCTCATTATAATTCAAACACCCTCTTAAGCTCTAATTAAACTTTTACATTCTGTAGTCACATTGCTATGATTGATAAAATGCAAATCGTTTTACTATTCTATTACTCTAATTAAACTATACTATAAAACATATAAAATATCTCAACATTAACCAACTATACCTTCGTAACCCCGAACACCCTCTAAGAAAAATTAAAGGTAAACAACCGCTTTTTACTGCCATTGAAGTAAATATTGCAGTACTTATTATATACCCAAACACCCTAGGGATAACTTTCATTACTCATAACTAATAAAAAAAATATACCTTCAGTATATATATTGAATTTACAAGATCAAAGAAGCCAATAGTACCTACTAGATAATTAAATGGCCGCCCATATATTGATCTTCATTCATCAGCTCATTAGCAGCGGCTTGCGCAACTCCTTGCCTTGGGGTCCCCGCTCGAAGTAGTCTAACTCTTATCCCAAGTCCAATAAAGCCAACTTGGGTTGTCATAACCCGATAATAATTACAAGCAAAATCCCATTCCCCGTGAACTTCAAGTGGAAGCCAACCAAAACGGCGATGGACGTAGCTTAATTCGTAATGACCCCTGACTATGCCTAGTTCCTCCTCAAGCACATTAAGGAAATCAATGAATGTGTTATATCCCCGTATAGTAATCAGCTTTCGAGTTCTGAGGTCGGCACCAAATCCAGTAACCCTCACAAACAAACTGATCTCCCAACCACAACCGTCAACACTAATGGTTCCAACTCTGGTATTAAAGTTGTAAAAATCGATTTGCCTAAATGCTTGCAAAAGTACCGGCATGGTAACTAAAAAAAAATAATAAATTAAAGACAATAACTATAAAAATATACATTTTTAATATTAAAAAATATACATTAAAATATAAAACATACCGCCAAAAAAGGCGGCTGCTGTGTCGAGTCGACCGTGTGCAAACCCACGCTGATAAAGATGACATTGTCTCTAGTGATTGGTAAGGCCATCAGAGTGGCGGCTGTGATATGTTAGTAGGGCAAGTGGGATGTGGTAGGTGACTAGGTTTACTAAACTTTAGTATTGGATCATTAGTGGGCTTTTTTTTTATTATTCTTGATCTTGGGCTATAACTAGATTTGGGTTTGGTGTTATAAGTTTGTAATAATTCACAGCCTATGCAACTAGCAAAATACAATCTTTTACTATAACTATCTCATTATAATCCAAACACCCTCTTAAGCTTTAATTAAACTTTACATTCTGTAGTCACATTCCTATGATTGATTAAATGCAAATCGTTTTACTATTCTATTACTCTAATTAAACTATACTATAAAAGATATAAAATATCTCAACATTAACCAACTTTACCTTCATAACCCGAATACCCTCTTAGGAAAATTAAAGGTAAACAACCGCTTTTTACTGCCATTGAAGTAAATATTACAGTACTTATCATATACCCAAACACCCTAGGGATAACTTTCATTACTCATAACTAATAAAAAAATATACCTTCAATATATATATTGAATTTACAAGATCAAAGAAGCCAATAGTACTTATGATTTCTAGATAATTAAATGGCCGCCCATATATTGGTCTTCATTCATAAGCTCATTTGCAGTGGCTTGCGCAACTTCTTGCCTTAGGGTCCCCGCTCGAAGTAGTCTAACCCTTATCCCAAGTCCAATAAAGCCAACTTGGGTTGTCATAACCCGATAATAATTACAAGCAAAATCTCATTCCCCGTGAACTTCAAGTGGAAGCTGACCAAAACGGCGATGGACGTAGCTTAATTCGTAATGACCCCTGACTATGCCTAGTTCCTCCTCAAGCACATTGAGGAAATCAATGAATGTGTTATATCCCCGCATAGTAATCAGCAATCGAGTTCTAGGGCCGGCACCAAATCCAGTAACCCTTTTTTTTGGGTAAAGGGGAGTAATCCTGCACCCTAGTAAATATATTAAACCAAAAACGTTTAAGTACAAAGGATATGAGTGAAATCCCAAATCCAGTAACCCTCACAAACAAACAGATCTCCCAACCACCACCGTCAACCCTAATGGTTCCAACTATGGTATTAAAGTTGTAAAAATCGATTTGCCTAAATGCTTGCAAAAGTACCGGCACGGTAACTAAAAAAAAAATAAATTAAAAACAATAAATATAAAAAATATACATTAAAAATATAAAACATACCGCCAAAAAAAGCGGCTGCTGTGTCGATCAGGGGCGGACTTATGTAGGAAGTGTGGGGGCCTGTGCCCCCATGGCTAGCCGAAAAAGTTGAGATTTTAGTGTAAATTTATTTTAATTTTGAACTTTTTTCGAAAATGCCCTCTACAAAAATCTCAAATTGCCCCCCACCCACATACTAAATCCAACATTCAACTCTCTAAAGCCTTATAAATTCTTAATCTCTAAGTAAAATTACTCAATTTATCATTACAATCCTAGTTTTTTCGTTCACATTTTATTGTGATTGTAAAAAAAAAAAAAAAAAATTGCCCCCCACATCCTAATTTTCTGGGTTCGCCACTGCCCATCATAAAAACGCTTAAAACAAACGGCGAGCAAACCAACATTTGATACACGTACTATGTTTAAAAACTACGAAATAATACATTTTTATCACAAGAAAACGGTGAGCAAACCATCTGGGCAAGCAAAGTGCTTGCTCTCTATATCATTTTAGCCGCATATTTTGTAGTAAATATCTCATTTTGGGCGAGCAAAGTTAGGGGCGAGCACCGAAATGCTTGCCATTTTCGGGTGAGCAAAACTAGGGGCGAGCAAGAAATGCTTGCTCATGGGGTGGTGGCCATATTTGAGCCGTTCGATTCTTCCAAGTGTCATCATCTAGGATGGGCGAGCAAACAATATTGTGAGCAAACCCATTTTGCTCGCTTCGGTAATTTCTGTGACACTACTTTCGATGATCTATTTTGGTAAGGATTTTGCTACATCCACATAAAATCCTCACAAAAAACTCCCACTCGCTTACGTGTCAGCGGGTGATTGGTTTTTTGTGGGATCCACATCCCACTAATAGCCAATCACCCGCTGACACGTAAGCGAGTGAGAGTTTTTTGTGAGGATTTTATGTGATTGTAGCATCGGTTTTCAATAATGGTCATTTAAATTGACACTAGATTAATAGTTAAATGTATTTTATTATTGGCAAAAGCAAAAAGAACACAACTACTAAAAAAAGAAACAGAAGGCGAAAGCCAAAGCCGGCTTGGTTTTAGTAAGTAGAGTCTTGGCCATTTCAACTCTTTTCCACTTTCCCCTTTCCCCTTTCATTCGTACCCGCCAAACCCTGAATACCCCCCGCCCACCAAACATGCCTTGATTCGCCGCCATCACCCGCCGCCAGTAAGTCTACTCCTCATCCTGTAACTTTAATTTATAGATCCAGCTAATTTTACTGTTTGTATCCAAAATTAGGTTAATTGTGATTGTGCTGATCTACTTTTCATGTACTGTTCAATTGGGCTGTTGATAACGGTTAGCGAGTTATTTTAACTTGTTTGATTAACGTCTCTTATGTTTAATTTTAATTTAGTGTTAAAGTTAGGGTTAGGGTTTTGTGGATATTTTTGATGAGCTGGTGCATTGCAAATTCTATGTAAATACTCGTTGTCGTTATGTGGTGAGAGTATAGGATGCCTAAATTAGGGTTTTGTTATAGGGGATCAGGCATTAGGGCTCATTTGAGGAAATCATTTCCATCTATTTATAGTCCATGTCGATCTTATTCCAGTTTGGATTTGATCCATATTAGTGGTACCCAGGGTTCTAAAAGGCGCGAGGCGTGGCCTCAAAGTTATGAAATACTCCTAGGCGTCGGCTTTAGGCGTGACGTGAGTTGAAGCGTGAAAAGGCGCGCTAAGGTGCATGGCGTGGCAAGTTTTTTTTGAAACATTTAGGGGATTTACTAATATTTGGGATTTGGGCTTGCGTTTACTAATATTATGGATTTGAGCTTGGATTTACTAATGTTTACCACTCATATAATTATGAAATATGATATAAATCTATAAATACTTTTTGCCGCCTTAATTCACGCCTTAAAAATGCCATGCCGACACACCTCACGCTGAGGTTTGTAGCTTGGCCACGCCGCCACGCCACACCTTACGCTATATATAACCTTGGTGGTACCTAACGTATTCATGTTTGACTAGTGACTTTATTTTATGGTTTCTGCATGGAAAATTTATCAATTAACTCCGTTCTCTTTCTTTTAGCCACAAGGTCTTAGTCGTTAAAGTCATTTTTACAAATGAGAATTAGTAAAAGAACGTGACACGTCTTGTGTAGTTACTCAATTTAGGAAATTTGGGAAGGATTAAACAACAAAAACAACAACTAACCCAACCCCGCCGGAGCGGGTTATGGGGGAGGTAAGATGTAGACAACCACACTATTACCTGAGGGTTAAGGAATTGGATATCAACTGGGAAGAGTGTTAGAGTAACGTTTAAGCTAGAAAAATATGTAGCAGTTGAGAAGGATTAAAGTTAGCCCTTATTTAAGCTGTTAGAGTAACGTTTTTTAGTGATGAAACATGTTTCTTTGTTATATGCAAAACTGTTGTGCAATTCACAACCTAGGTTCATGAGCAGGGGTGTCAAATAAGTCGACACGACCCGAACCTGAATGCTAAATAGGGTCGGGTGTCGGGTTAAATATCTTTGTCTAACTTGGGTTCGGTTCAACCCAATTGAACTGAATAAGGTTTTTTATATATTTTTTTATAAATTATGTATCTAAACTTGTACAAATAACCACTTTTATGGCCATTTTACTCATATTCGGGCTGGCCCAAACCCAAATGGACCCGACCCGAATTGACCCGAACCCGGCTAACTCGAGATTTAAATAGGGCCGGGTTCGGGTACATTATTTTTAGCCTCAACCCGTCTCGACCCGATCCGATCAACCCAACCCGATTAACACCAGTATAATCATGAGTCACAATTTTGTTTTCACATTTGTCATGGTATGTTGCCTTTTCTTCATATATTATCTGATTTGGTATTGGATATCACCTCTTTCATCTTATTTTGTTTGGCCAACACTATATAAGTCATGTTTTCAACTCTCCCTTTGATGGTCTCGTCTAGCATAGGTGTGGGGTCAGTTGACTTGAGTTATAATATGCTTGCATTGTATTGCTTACAACCATGGGAAACTGATAGAACCTCTTATCTTCAATATTTTCTAATTAGTATTTCTTTATTATTAAGATATTACTGCAAAAAGGTAAGTAGGTATTTAGATATGATGTCACCTTAATATCAACTTTTATCAAACGTGTCTCACACTCCTACTTATTTAGCTGTATGACATTATGACTATCAGTGACCAAGAGCTGATGCCTTGTAAATTGTTGGTAAAGACTCGTCGTTTTTTTTGTGGTGAGAATATAGAATAGAAGGTACAGTGTGAGTTCTGATGCCTAAATTGGGGTTTTGTAATAGGGGATCAAGCATTAGGAATTTTTCGAGAATCTTTTTTTTTTTTTTTTTTTTTTTTTTTTTTTTTTTTTTTTTTTTTTTTTTTTTTTTTTTTTTTTTTTTTTTTTTTTTTTTTTTTTTTTTTTTTTTTTTTTTTTTTTTTTTTTTTTTTTTTTTTTTTTTTTTTTTTTTTTTTTTTTTTTGTTTCTATGAATTTTTTGTTTTTTTGTTTGTTGTTGTTTTTATTTTTTTTTTTTTTTTTTTTTATTTTTTTTTTTTTTTTTTTTATTTTTTTTTTTTTTTTTTTTTTTTTTTTTTTTTTTTTTTTTTTTTTTTTTTTTTTTTTTTTTTTTTTTTTTTTTTTTTTTTTTTTTTTTTTTTTTAATATATTTTTGATCTTGGGCTATAACTAGATTTGGGTTTCGTGTTATAAGATTGTAATAATTCACAGCCTATGCAACCAGCAAAATACAATCTTTTACTATAACTATCTCATTATAATTCAAACACCCTCTTAAGCTCTAATTAAACTTTTACATTCTGTAGTCACATTGCTATGATTGATAAAATGCAAATCGTTTTACTATTCTATTACTCTAATTAAACTATACTATAAAACATATAAAATATCTCAACATTAACCAACTATACCTTTGTAACCTCGAACACCCTCTAAGGAAAATTAAAGGTAAACAACCACTTTTTACTGCCATTGAAGTAAATATTACAGTATTATCATATACCCAAACACCCTAGGGATAACTTTCATTACTCATAACTAATAAAAAACCTTCAGTATATATATTGAATTTACAAGATCAAAGAAGCCAATAATACATATGATTTCTAGATAATTAAATGGCCGCCCATATATTGGTCTTCATTCATCAGCTCATTAGCAGCAGCTTGCGCAAATCCTTGCCTTGGGATCCCCGCTCGAAGTAGTCTAACCCTTATCCCAAGTCCAACAAAGCCAACTTGGGTTGTCATAACCCGATAATAATTACAAGCAAAATCCCATTCCCCGTGAACTTCAAGTAGAAGCCGACCAAAACGGCGATGGACGTAGCTTAACTCGTAATGACCCTTGACTATGCCTAGTTCCTCCTCAAGCACATTGAGGAAATCAATGAATGTGTTATATCCCCGCATAGTAATCAGCCTTCGAGTTCTTGGCCGACACCAAATCCAGTAACCCTCACAAACAAACAGATCTCCCAACCACAACCGTCAACACTAAGAGCATTGGGTATCTTGCCCACAAGTTATTCAATAACTCGATCCACGTCAGCATCCACAATAACTTGGCAAGTTATTAAATAACGTGGCGGTGTCTTAACTCACAATAACTTAGTAAGTTATTCAATAACTTGGCAATAACTTGGTAGGCGGTGTGTTAACTTGGCAATAACTTCGGTTAAAGTGAATAACTTGGAAATAACTTGGTAGGCGGTGTCTTAACTTGGCAATAACTCCAAGTTATAACGCAAATTTATTCCAATAACTCCACGTTATAACGCCCCAATAACTTGGCAATAACTTGGTAGGCGGTGTCTTAACTTGGCAATAACTCGGTCTATGTCATCTCCACGTCATCATCCACGTCACAATAACGTGATTTTGTGGGCAAGACACCCAACGCTCTAATGCTTCCAACTCTGATATTAAAGTTGTAAAAATCGATTTGCCTGAATGCTTGCAAAAGTACCGGCACGGTAACTAAAAAATAATAATAAATTAAAAACAATAACTATAAAAAATATACATCAAAAATATAAAACATACCGCCAAATAAGGCGGCTGCTGTGTTGAGTCGACCGAGTGCAAACCTAGGCTGATAATGATGACATTGTCTCTAGTGATTGGTAAGGCCATCAGAGTGGTGGCTGTGATATGTTAGTTGGGCAAGTGAGATGTGGTGTCTGTTAAAAAAGTGGGATGTGGTAGGTGACTAGGTTAATAATCTTTAGTATTGGGTCATTAGTGGGCTTTTTTTGATTCTTGATGTTTGGCTATAACTAGATTTGGGTTTGGTGTTATAAGGTTGTAATAATTCACAGCCTATGCAACTAGCAAAATACAATCTTTTACTATAGCTATTTCATTATAATCCAAACACCCTCTTAAGCTCTAACTAAACTTTTATATTCTGTAGTCACATTGCTATGATTGATAAAATGCAAATCGTTTTACTATTCTATTACACTAATTAAACTATACTATAAAACATATAAAATATCTCAACATTAACCAACTTTACCTTCATAACCCCGAACACCCTCTAAGAAAAATTAAAGGCAAACAACCGCTTTTTACTGCCATTGAAGTAAATATTACAGTATTTATCATATACCCAAACACCGTAGGTATAACTTTCATTACTCATAACTAATAAAAAAATATACCTTCAGTATATATACTGAATTTACAAGATCAAAGAAGCAAATAGTACCTATGATTTCTAGATAATTAAATGGCCGCCCATATATTGGTCTTCATTCATCAGCTCATTAGCAGCGGCTTGCGCAACTCCTTGCCTTAGGGTCCCCGCTTGAAGTAGTCTAACCCTTATCCCAAGTCCAATAAAGCCAACTTGGGTTGTCATAACCCGATAATAATTACAAGCAAAATCTCATTCCCCGTGAACTTCAAGTGGAAGCCGACCAAAACGGCGATGGACGTAGCTTAATTCGTAATGACCCCTGACTATGCCTAGTTCCTCCTCAAGCACATTGAGGAAATCAATGAATGTGTTATATCCCCGCATAGTAATCAGCATTCGAGTTCTGGGGCCGGCACCAAATCCAGTAACCCTTTTTTTTTGTAAAGGGGAGTAATCCTGCACCCTAGTAAATATATTAAACCAAAAACGTTTAAGTACAAAGGATATGGGTGAAATCCCAAATCTAGTAACCCTCACAAACAAACAGATCTCCCATCCACCACCGTCAACCCTAATGGTTCCAACTATGGCATTAAAGTTGTAAAAATCGATTTGCCTGAATGCTTGCAAAAGTACCGGCACGGTAACTAAAAAAAATAAATTAAAAACAATAACTATAAAAAATATACATTTTTAATATTAAAAAATATACATTAAAAATATAAAACATACCGCCAAAAAAGGCGGCTGCTGTGTCGATCAGGGGCGGACTTATGTAGGAAGTGTGGGGGCTGGTGCCCCCATGGCTAGCCGAAAAAGTTGAGATTTTAGTGTATTTATTTTTTATTTTATTTTATTTTTTTATTTTTTATTTTTTTTATTATATTTTTTTTTAGTTTTGACATTTTTTTCGAAAATGCCCTCTACAAAAATCTCAAATTGCCCCACCCACATACTAAATCCAACATTCAACTCTCTAAAGCCTTATAAATTCTTAATCTCTAAGTAAAATTACTCGATTTATCATTAAAATCCTAGCTTTTTCGTTCACATTTTATTGTGATTGTAAAAAAAAAAAAAAAAAAAAAAAAAATTGCCCCCCACATCCTAATTTTCTGGGTCCGCCACTGCCCATCATAAAAACGTTTAAAATAAACGGCGAGCAAACAAACATTTGATACACGTACTATTTTTAAAAACTAAGAAATAATACATTTTTATCACAAGAAATCGGTGAGCAAACCATTTGGGCAAGCAAAGTGCTTGCTCTCTAATTCATTTTAGCCGCATATTTTGCCGTAAATATCTCATTTTGGGCGAGCAAAGTTAGGGGCGAGCACCGAAATGCTCGTCATTTTCGGGCGAGCAAAACTAGGGGCGAGCAAGGAAATGCTTGCTCATGGGGTGGTGGCTATATTTGAGCCGTTCGATTCTTCCAAGTGTCGTCATCTAGGATGGGCGAGCAAACAATATTGTGAGCAAACCCACTTTGCTCGCTTCGATAATTTATGTGACACTACTTTCGATGATCTATTTTGGTAAGGATTTTGCTACATCTACATAAAATGCTCACAAAAAACTCCCACTCGTTGACGTGTCAGCGGGTGATTAGTTTTTTGTGGGATCCACATCCCACTAATAGCCAATCACCCGCTGACACGTCAGCGAGTGAGAGTTTTTTGTGAGGGTTTTTTTGGTAATCGGTTTTCAATAATGGTCATTTAAATTGACACTAGATTAATAGTTAAATGTATTTTATTATTGGCAAAGAGTAGGAAGATGAGTGTGGCAAAAGCAAAAAGAGGACAACTACTAAAAAAAGAAAGAGAGAAGGCGAAAGCCGCCTTGGTTTTAGTAAGTAGAGTCTTGGCCATTTCAACTCCCTTTTCCACTTTCCCCTTTCATTCACTCATTCGTACCCGCCAAACCCTCAATACCCCCCGCCCACCAAACATGCCTTGACTCCACTCTCCGATTCGCCGCCAGTAAGTCTACTCCTCATCTTATTCTTTCTCCAACTTTAATTTATAGATCTCTTATATTTCTTAGGTTAATTGTAACCAAAATTAGGTTAATTGTGATTGTGCCGATCTACTTTTCATGTACTGTATTATTTCTCAATTGGGTTGTTGATAACGGTTACCGATTTATTTTAAGTGGTTTGATTAACATCTCTTATGTTTAATTTTTAATTTAGTGTTAATGTTAGTGTTAGGGTTAGGGTTTTGTGGATATTTTTGATGAGCTGCTGCCTTGTAAATTCTATGTAAATAAATACTTGTTGTCGTTGTGCGGTGAGAGTATAGGATGCCTAAATTAGGGTTTTCTTATAGGGGATCAGGCATTAGGGCTCATTTGAGGAAATGATTTCCATCTATTTATAGTCCATGTCGATCATATTCCAGTTTGGATTTGATCCATATTAGTGGTACCCAGGGTTCTAAAAGGCGCGTCATGGCGGCGCCAAGGCGCGAGGCGTGGCCTCAAAGTCATGAAATACTCCAATGCGTCGGCTTTAGGCGTGACGTGAGTTGAAGCGTGAAAAGGCGCGCAAAGGTGCAAGGCGTGGCAAGTTTTTTTTGAAACATTTAGGGGATTTACTAATATTTGGGATTTGGGCTTGCGTTTACTAATATTATGGATTTGAGCTTGGATTTACTAATGTTTACCACTCATATAATTATGAAATATGATATAAATCTATAAATACTTTTTGCCGCCTTAATTCACGCCTTAAAAATGCCATGCCGACGCACCTCACGCTGAGGTTTGTAGCTTGGCCACGCCGACACGCCACACCTTACGCTATTTATAATCTTGGTGGTACCTAACGTATTCATGTTTGACTAGTGACTTTATTTTATGGTTTCTGCATGGAAAATTTATCAATTAACTCCGTTCTCTTTCTTTTAGCCACAAGGTCTTAGTCGTTAAAGTCATTTTTACAAATGAGAATTAGTAAAAGAACGTGACACGTCTTGTGTAGTTACTCAATTTAGGAAATTTGGGAAGGATTAAACAACAAAAACAACAACTAACCCAACCCCGCCGGAGCGGGTTATGGGGGAGGTAAGATGTAGACAACCACACTATTACCTGAGGGTTAAGGAATTGGATATCAACTGGGAAGAGTGTTAGAGTAACGTTTAAGCTAGAAAAATATGTAGCAGTTGAGAAGGATTAAAGTTAGCCCTTATTTAAGCTGTTAGAGTAACGTTTTTTAGTGATGAAACATGTTTCTTTGTTATATGCAAAACTGTTGTGCAATTCACAACCTAGGTTCATGAGCAGGGGTGTCAAATAAGTCGACACGACCCGAACCTGAGTGCTAAATAGGGTCGGGTGTCGGGTTAAATATCTTTGTCTAACTTGGGTTCGGTTCGACCCAATTGAACTGAATAAGGTTTTTTTTATATATTTTTTTATAAATTATCTATCTAAACTTGTACAAATAACCACTTTTATGGCCATTTTACTAATATTCGGGCTGGCCCAAACCCAAATGGACCCGACCCGAATTGACCCGAACCCGGCTAACTCGAGATTTAAATAGGGCCGGGTTCGGGTTCATTATTTTTAGCCTCAACCCGTCTCGACCCGATCCGATCAACCCAACCCGATTAACACCCGTATACTCATGAGTCACAATTTTGTTTTCACATTTGTCATGGTATGTTGCCTTTTCTTCATATATTATCTGCTTTGGTATTGGATATCACCTCTTTCATCTTATTTTGTTTGGCCAACACTATATAAGTCATGTTTTCAACTCTCCCTTTGATGGTCTCGTCTAGCATAGGTGTGGGGTCAGTTGACTGGAGTTATAATATGCTTGCATTGTATTGCTTACAACCATGGGAAACTGATAGAACCTCTTATCTTCAATATTTTCTAATTAGCATTTCTTTATTATTAAGATATTACTGCAAAAAGGTAAGTAGGTATTTAGATATGATGTCACCTTAATATCAACTTTTATCAAACGTGTCTCACACTCCTACTTATTTAGCTGTATGACATTATGACTATCAGTGACCAAGAGCTGATGCCTTGTAAATTGTTGATAAAGACTCGTCGTTTTTTTTGTGGTGAGAATATAGAATAGAAGGTACAGTGTGAGTTCTGATGCCTAAATTGGGGTTTTGTAATAGGGGATCAAGCATTAGGAATTTTTTGAGAAAATAATTTTTTTTTATATATAAATATTGGTGGATCATGCTCGGTTATGCTTTTAGGTTTTATTCTCGGTTTGTTCAAGTAATGCTTTATCTTTAATGATCTCATTTGTAAGTCGTTCCTAGGAAAATATGTGGTCTATACTCTGTAGATTATTCATTGAAGTCCATGTCAATCATATCTCAGTTTGGATTTGATCTATATTAGTAGTACATCACATATTCATTTTTGACAAATGACCTCTTTTTTTTTTTTTTTTTTTTTTTTTTTTTTTTTTTTTTTTTTTTTTTTTTTTTTTTTTTTCTTTTTTTTAAATTTATTTTTTATTTATTTTTATTTTAATGATTTTCTACATGCAAAGTTGCAAACATTATCCATCAACTCCCTTTTCTTTCTTTTAGCCACAAGGTCTTAGTCGTTAAACATCCTAATTACCATTGACAATTAGTAAAAGAAAGTGAAACACCTTGCTTAGTTAATTAGAAAAATTTGGGAAGGATTATAGTTGACACTTATTTAAGTTGTTAGAGTAATGTTTTTTTTAGTGACAGAACATGATCTCTTTGTTATATACATACAATACTGTTATGCGATTTACACCACAAAATCATGGGTCAAAAATTTGTTTTCACATTGCCATGGCGTGGTGCCTTTTCTCTTTATATTGCCTGATTTGGTATTGGATATCACCTCTATTCTTCTTTTTGTTTGGCCAACACTGTACAAGTAAATGAGTAATGTATTCTACTCTCCCTTTAATGCCTTAATGGTCGCGTCTAACGTAGGTGTGGGTTTCAGCTGACATGTGTATACTATTCTCGCATTTGTTTTGCTTACTAACCATGCAATAATTTTGCATGGGTTTGACACTTTGACCTATGTGTGTTTTCTCATATTATCATAGTGAACACTATCTTGGGTTTGGCTTTTTCAAACTATGGCTGTAAAAATAGTAAGTAGGTATTAAAGATATGATGTCACCTTGATATTACCAAGATCTGGTGCTACGTTTTCCTAATTTTTATGCTATCCTCTCAATATGTACGTTATTGACTTCATGACACTTTTGAAAAGTATGACAACCTTCTTACTGATTCGAAAGAGTACGTATGGCAATAGAGGAGGTTCGATGGCAACACCAATCATTTTAAGATTTAGGATGCCTGATATCTAAAAAATGATGTAACTATAAAAGATGAAGAACGTTAAAGAGGAAATACATTGTCATAACTACCTTCTCTGACTATCGTCTTTGTCACAAGAATTCAGGGTCGCCAATGCGATGTCGAAAAATGGGAATCTGTATGATCGTAGATAGGGAATGCATATGTTTTAGCAGAGTCGAGGGATGAAATCGAATCATATTAACGCGGGGATGAAATTTCATCAACAGTTACTTTCTTTAGTATACCAGTTTTAATTATCTTTGTATACAATCCCTTGATTTCTCACTGAAATATATTTCTCAAATTAGAAAATATGTTTTAGTTTCTGCTCTTATATATATATCAATGACATAAAAGTGTACTAATTGCAAATAAGAAAGAAAGAAACTTGAAATTTAGTTCTATTACATAAACACATTCAATTGATATCAATTCTAGAAATATTATCTCTTATCTATATTTCTTTTGAAAGAACTATAGTCAGAATCATATCGTTCCCCGTATTTTGGCATTCACCAAGTTCTTGTCATTTCTACTCAATGTCATTTCCCCTACCATTGATCATGTTTTTGGTTTATTTGCAGGTTTTTCAGTTCTCAAGTTGTCATGGAAGATGCGCAATCTGTTGCTACGCTCTTAGAGTCGACAACCTCTAAGATTCAACAACTTCAGAGAGCCTTTGCTGAGCTAGAAAGTCACCGAGCAGTTACCCTTAACCTGAAATGGAAACAAATTGAGGAACATTTTCATGGGCTTGAGAAGTCCTTGAAGAGTCGTTTTACTGAGCTGGAAAACCAAGAAAAGGAGTTTAAAAGGAAAACAACTCAATCCCAACAAATGCTGAAGAAGCGTCAAGCAGCTGTGATGGCCAAGGAAGAAGCTTCATTGAGGAGACTTCAAGAGAAGAGGGATGCCGCTGTTGTCGCTATTGCTAATGTCCTAGGGAAGCGAAAGAATAGACAAATGGAAGAACAAGGTAGCAGTCCTGCTGTTGAAGAGAAACCAAGTGATTATAAGGCTTCTAAATGTAAGAGAGAGGATATGAAAAAGTTATCTGATACTGATGTTAAGGCGCTAACAAATCCCCAGCTTGCCAAATTGTGTGAGGAGAACGATGCACAGGGGCTACACAAGTTCATATCAGACAATCGAAAGAATCTTGCTTCCATGAAAGAGGAGATTCCAATTGCATTGAAGGCTGCAGCTCATCCTGGGTGTCTGGTTTTGGATTCACTCAGTGGTTTTTACATCTCAGATGATTCAAACATTGATGGGAAAAAAGACGCGAATCTTTTAGGTCAACGAAGAACATGTATCATGCTGATGGAATGTCTTAGCATTTTGTTGACTAATCTGGATGAGAAGTCTGTTTCAATGGTCATCTCCAAAGACGTGAAGGAACGAGCAAAGGCTATCGCGGAGGAGTGGAAACCAAAATTAGACGATCTTGATTTGGATGCCAGCAATGGGAACTCTTTGGAGGCTCACGCGTTCTTGCAACTTGTTGCTACTTTCGGTATTGATTCTGACTTTGTTCAAGAAGATTTATCCAAGTTGATACCGATGGTATGTCGCCGACGCCAGACAGCTGATCTTTGCCGCTTCCTTGGGTTGTCTGATAAGATGCCAGGTTGGTTTTCTTTCTGTGGTTTCTGTGTGTTACTTCTTTTATCATGTGAAAATTACAACACGTTCAGTATTGGATGTCTATTGAAATCGCAAAATTTATTTTTTTGCCAATACTGTACATAAGTTGAATATGTTTCTTTCCCTGCCATCATTGCTACTTGGTGGTGTCACTATTTTTGGCTCTGTGAATAAAGTAGAGGTGACATGTGCCAGCTTAATATGGATCTCAGCTAAATTTGGGGGTTATCTCAGTGCTCGGTCAAATTGTGTCTGGCCGGGTTGGACTGACCAAACATTTTTTATTCGCGTCTTACGATTTTAAAAATAATAATAATAATGATTCAATTTTTTTTAATAAAGCGATTTTTTATGTTCAATCCAGATTTAGCTATGTAATCCGTCTGCTTTTTTTGTTAAACCTGTTCTCATAACCCCCTATTTGGCAAAGCTTTATCACAACCCGTTTCACTCGTTAGAGATAAAATATAACCCAAATTAACCCCTTTGTAGATTAATTGAGGATAACTGCATTGGGGTTCAGGGTGATCTTTGACTTTTGTGCTCCAAATATTCAGTATATGCAGTGTAAAATGGACCGAAGTTGTGGACTTATGTAATTTGCTTCTTTCTGTCTCTTCTTCTCAGGTGTAATTGATGTGTTGGTAAATAGTGGAAGGCATATTGATGCTGTCAACTTAACAATTGCTTTTGAGCTTACGGAGCAGTTTTCTCCAGTTTCTTTACTAAAATCTTACTTGACAGAAGCTAGGAGAGTTCCTTCAGCCATCAAATCTGGAAATTCATCCCCTACTGCACAGGTTTATTCCTCATTCCCTGCAATACATAAATACTCGACACTCTGTTTTCAAGTTAATTAAAGGCGAGAAAAGGAAAGAAAGGTAGGGGAAACAAAAATATAGTGCTCTTAATAAATTTTTAAGAAAGAAGGGGAAAGGGTGGTATGGAAAGTGAGGGGGGATTTGATGTATTTTGGACCAAAAATCCAAATTTGGGCAGTTTTGGGAGGAAGGAAAATGTTTCTAAAGAATTGACGATGTTGCCTTTACTAACCCATAAATATTTTTCACTTTATCCGTATAGATCTCACCTTACCAGTTAGCTTCTTCCACCATCTACAAAAATGAAATTTGGTTAACCATATGGGACGAATAATCTATAGGCTCACTTGATGATTCTGCATAAATAAAATTCTGTTAACCACTTGTTGAGAAGAAATTTGTCAATTACCATTTACCAAAGAACAGCTGTTTTTTATAAAAGTATATATGGTTTGTGTGTGATTTTGATTCATCATTCATGTCTTGTCTTTTCTTTGAGGTGGGGTTTGGTTGTTGTATGTGTGGTTCTTTGAGTGTTATGCTTTGGATCTCTATAGAATTGGGTTTACTTGTGGAATGCATTTGTAGTTTTGTATCGTTTGGATGTCTGCAATTATGTTCTGTGGGTTTTGATCTTTTGTTAAACAAACTGCATTTAAAATTTGATTTTTGGTGGTTTAGGATTATTTCATTATAAAAAGGGGTTGTTTCTAGTTAGCTGATTGAAAGGGTATGATGGTAAATGTTAGGGTGTGTTTTGTTGTAGAAAAGATTCTCTAATTTTCTATTTCGATTTCTTTAGAAAAAGGGAAGGGTTTTTATCTGTAGCAAAGTGCTACAAAATTTAGAAAACGCGTTTAGATGATATTTTTTTGGAAAATTGAAAATTGCAAGGGGTGTATAAAAATAGAAGGAAAAATATAGGAAAGAGTAAAGAGCTCTTTTCAAAATGTTAGTTAAATTTTGATAAATGAGATTTTCATTCTCTTAGAAAAATCTCTCAAAAATTTGTGACTAAACGTGTTCAGTCTTATATGAAAAGTTTCCTGGAAAAATGGGGTATTTTTCACCAACTAAACACACCCTTAGATTTCCTACTTTTCATTTCTTTCATCTTTGATAACCTGGGTACACATAATATAAGTGAGCTTTGCATCCTTCCATTCCTCTTCTTCACTCCACCTTTTCTTTGTAAGTTCTTTTCCTCTCAAAAAAAATCCTTGAGAACACAGTTTTTCTTGTTTATGGCTGGTCAGTCGCCTAAGCTTCTCTTCCTTCTAACTTGTTGCTGATAGTATCTTTGGCTATAACAGAAATTCTTGTGAATTTCAGAGTTTAGATGAATTGAGCATAGGCTACTCAGGTTTTCCCCATTGATCGATTCTACCATTAATCAAATCTATAAATATTGTGACCTTTAAATCTCTAGATAAGTTCAAATAGATTCATCCAGCCGAATTTTTCAAGTTTGTTGTGCACAGATAGAAATCAGCCTCTTATCTTCCGTGCACCAATTAGTGTGAGTTCAATTTAAGTACACTTGCTACTGTGCCTTAATCTCATCAAAATCAAGAAAGTTTTAGTGTTTTGAAGTTGCTGATCGTCTCTTAAAATGTTTGCTTAATCTGGGAAGAGGTTATGTTGAAATTAATCTAAAATCAGCTTATGGCTTCTGATGAAAAAGGTGGGAAAAAAGGCTTATCAACTTATATAAGCCCATAAGCCACAAAAAAGGGGTTTAGAAGCTCAAAAGCCTATAAGCTAATCCAAACACTTCAATGGATCTTTTTAGGCTATATAAGCTAATAAGCCCCATAAAAAAGCTAAAAAAACACCCCCTTTAAGTAACTCGAGTAATTAACTTCAAATACTTTATAGAATATAAGAGCAGTTCTGTTAAATTGTCTATTTAACAAGGTAGGTATTACCCGCCGCGTTGCGGCGGGGTTTTATTGGTCGTTTTAATTTTCATCTCGTTGTTTTTTTTTTTTTTTTTTTTTTTTTTTTTTTTTTTTTTTTTTTTTTTTTTTTTTTTTTTTTTTTTTTTTGTTTTTTTTTTTTTTTTTTTTTTTTTTTTTTTTTTTTTTTTTTTTATTTTATTTTTTTTTTTTTTTTTTTTTTTTTTTTTTTTTTTTTTTTTTTTTTTTTTTTTTTTTTTTTTTTTTTTTTTTTTTTTTTTTTTTTTTTTTTTTTTTTTTTTTTTTTTTTTTTTTTTTTTTTTTTTTTTTTTTTCATAATTTGTTTCTTTGTTTTTTTTTGTTTTTGTATTGGTCCCTAATATTTAATCCCCTTGTTAATNATGCGCAAGATTCGGGAATATATTCAATAAGGTAGGTATTACCCGCCGCGTTGCGGCGGGGTTTTATTGGTCGTTTTAATTTTCATTTTTTTTCATTTTTTTTTTATATCTTTTTTTACGAGATGTTCTTTTTTTCATATATTATTTTTTTTAAAACGTAAAATACGGTGATAATTTAAGCTGCTTTAATTTGTCTTTTTTATTATTATTATTATTTTTTTTAAAATTGTATCATTCTTTGTTTTGTAACTTTTTTTTTTTTCATAATTTGTTTCTTTGTTTTATTTTGTTCATGTATATAGAGAAGAAGTATCTTGTGTTGTCATTTACAATACTAACTCAAAATTTAGGCCACACACACTTGAAGGCTTATCAATCATCAACTCTAGAGTCCAACTTGATAAACTGCAAAGTATGAACTTGACACAGAGAACAGACTTGGGGATAGGGTGGGGGGTAAGCTGGACCAACATAAGCCCAAGGCCCATATAATTATAATAAAAAATTAGGTCGGTGCAGGAGAATTAGTTATATATAGAGAATTAACGTGCATAACTCACGGCGCTGATTAGGCTTTAGGAGGTCACTCGATGGTCTGATTCATTTGATTTTATCACTGTTCGTTTTTGTTCATTCTACAATTGAACGATCGGGTGACCTTGTCATTAGTGGTTGAATATATTGGTTGTAGGCTTTGGAACATCCTTATAATGTATGATATATTTGGTGCATGCATGCTAGAAGTGGCAAACTGAGTTGGTTGGTTAACGGATCAAAACTGCTAATTTTAAAAACGGGTCAAAGCTCAAACCAGGCTGAGTTCACTTGCTAACATATGTTTTCCTTATTATAAATAGTTAATGTATCATGATTGAAAACTGTAATTGTTTTAAGGTAGTAGGGAGTAGTCTATTTGTTTGAATAGTAAGTTTAAACAGTTAAGTAAACCAAGTATTACACTTGGCTCACTGCGACCCGCTCAACTGGTTTGGCATGTTTCATAATGAACCAAGTTTATAAGTTTAGTTATTTGATCTGTTACATATAAATTATAATTCAACTATTTCTGAATAAATTCATGATTAGTGCTTCTTATATTTAGAATGATGTGAGTGAGAGAGAACTGTCTGCACTAAAGGCCGTGATCAAGTGCATCGAAGATCATAAGCTTGAAGATCAGTACCCATTGGTCCCACTTCAAAAACGGATACTTCAGCTCGAGAAAGCGAAGGCAGACAAAAAGCGAGCTACAGAAGTTGCAAAACCTCAGCCCAAAAGACCCCGAGAAAATGGCATAGTAGGATATGCACCCAGAAACACTAACATTGCTGCTGCTGCTGACAAGAACTTCTATGGTAGGATGACAGATAGGTATGCACCGCCAACACAGTACATGTATGACAACAGAACCTATGCTTACCCTGCTCCAGCTGATAACCACATTCCCCAGTACATGGGCCCCCCATCTTACAACATGGCTCCTAACCATGGCCACTATTTCGCAACTGGTTACCAGTACCAGACTGCTTATCTGCACTAAGCTTGTAGGAACGGTAAGAAACTTTGATCATGGACTTATTTTAACTTCTAGGAGTTAACCCTGTTGAATTAATCAGATGTTTTACTGCTTTAGTAGGAAAACTTTGTGAAAAATGGAAAAAAAATGTTAATGTTTAGCTCTAAACTTGGTTGTATTAGCTGACACTGAAAATGTAATCCTCTAATATTTGAACTTCTCTATCTTTAGTTACTTATTTGTGTCTGATTTCGTTACTGGATGCTATATATACTCTCTGGAAAAAGTCACTTTCTGTAGTTTTGGGACAGGGTGACTTTTGATGTCGAATGTTGTTGGTCACCCATATGTCAAACTATAGTTTTTGGACAGGGTGATCAACATTATTTCACCCAGAAATATATGTCTCACGAGTTTTATGCATACATGGTTGAGGTTGGTGTTACTGCTTGAGGGTATATGGCGAGGAATGTTGAACTTGATTAAGGAATAATTGGACTGAATCGTAATGATTATGCATTAACCCTGAGCAATGATACTTTTAAATGGGTCCATCAATTGGATCATTGTATCAACCCTGAGTAATGATCAAGCTTTTGACATGTTGGATCATATAAATGGATTGAACCTGATTTTCTTTATAACAGTTTCGAAGTAGTACCCTCTTTTTACACTAAGAAACCTTTCGGAAGAAAACAATTTACTATCAGAACACATGAAGACCCAAATTTTGAAGCTGTGTGACTTCAGTGTTCAAGCAAAAAGAAGATAGATAGATGTCATGTAAGTTGTATTCCAAACAATAGGATTTCGCTATCCAAACACCTAAAGATCCAAGTGCACTAGTGAGTTTTTCTCTTTATCTTGGTAAATAAATTCGTAGGGTCTGTTGCAAAAAGGAAGAGTTATGCATAAGCAACAACAATGATCGTTGGGCGAGGCAGCTTTGGAGAGACTTGTGATCTTCATTCGTAATAAAACTTGTGATCTTGGTTTTCTTGGGCCCCGATGTAACATCATGATGTGGTTGCTTCTATATCGACTGCCATTTTTGTAGTTACGTCGCTCTAATATTTCATCGTCAGCCTCCTCTGTAACACCTAATATACTAAAATTTCATCATCAACAAAAATCAAATTGAACACCTCCTCCGAAGTGAGAATGATTTGCTTTTATGCTTAGTCACACTCTACTAAAATGATTATCAATTTTGCTGCATTTATTTGTTTGTTATCTCAGCTTTGTAACAATTTTTACTACTTTTTTATTTTATTATTATTATTTTTTTTTTAATTTTTTTGGTTTCTAACCTGGCAACTAATCTACAAAGTCTGAAACTACCACAACAAACAGAAACAAATCGAGTAAAAATTGTTGCAGATATTTCCCCCACATCTATTTCCAAAAGCACAACTAGAGCGGCTTTATCAAATGTTAGTCCGTTACAAATGAGTAGCTATCGTNATGCATACATGGTTGAGGTTGGTGTTACTGCTTGAGGGTATATGGCGAGGAATGTTGAACTTGATTAAGGAATAATTGGACTGAATCGTAATGATTATGCATTAACCCTGAGCAATGATACTTTTAAATGGGTCCATCAATTGGATCAGTGTATCAACCCTGAGTAATGATCAAGCTTTTGACATGTTGGATCATATAAATGGATTGAACCTGATTTTCTTTATAACAGTTTCGAAGTAGTACCCTCTTTTTACACTAAGAAACCTTTCGGAAGAAAACAATTTACTATCAGAACACATGAAGACCCAAATTTTGAAGCTGTGTGACTTCAGTGTTCAAGCAAAAAGAAGATAGATAGATGTCATGTAAGTTGTATTCCAAACAATAGGATTTCGCTATCCAAACACCTAAAGATCCAAGTGCACTAGTGAGTTTTTCTCTTTATCTTGGTAAATAAATTCGTAGGGTCTGTTGCAAAAAGGAAGAGTTATGCATAAGCAACAACAATGATCGTTGGGCGAGGCAGCTTTGGAGAGACTTGTGATCTTCATTCGTAATAAAACTTGTGATCTTGGTTTTCTTGGGCCCCGATGTAACTTCATGATGTGGTTGCTTCTATATCGACTGCCATTTTTGTAGTTACGTCGCTCTAATATTTCATCGTCAGCCTCCTCTGTAACACCTAATATACTAAAATTTCATCATCAACAAAAATCAAATTGAACACCTCCTCCGAAGTGAGAATGATTTGCTTTTATGCTTAGTCACACTCTACTAAAATGATTATCAATTTTGCTGCATTTATTTGTTTGTTATCTCAGCTTTGTAACAATTTTTACTACTTTTTTATTTTATTATTATTATTTTTTTTTTAATTTTTTTGGTTTCTAACCTGGCAACTAATCTACAAAGTCTGAAACTACCACAACAAACAGAAACAAATCGAGTAAAAATTGTTGCAGATATTTCCCCCACATCTATTTCCAAAAGCACAACTAGAGCGGCTTTATCAAATGTTAGTCCGTTACAAATGAGTAGCTATCGTTTAGCTTACTTGTTACTTGCTACAAAAAGATAGAGCAATATCTCGAAAGCAAACACTATAATACATCAACAAAGTTTACTTCATACACTAATTTATTATTGGAGTCGAGTTATATTAAGTACAGAACTTTTCTTACATACCAAGGGACTCATCCCCATCATCCATCTAAAAAGAGATCAATGGTTGAGATTAAAAGCATTTAATATTTCACCTATTTTTATAATTTAAATATCTCTTAAACCGTTAATCGTTAAGCGAAAATAATTACACAATCGCGACGAGCATTTAATTATCTTTCTATACACGGGCACTTTGATATACTTTCGATAAAAAAAAAAAATTTCGTTTTTTTCACGTTTTTTTTCGTGGCCGAAAATATCACATGTGATATATCACATGTGATATTACTATCACATGTGATATGTATTAGTGTAATATCTGATATTATTACATATCACATGTGATATGTAATATCACATGTGATATGTGTCGTTCAAAAAAAAAAAAAAAAATCACATGTGATATTTTCGGTCACGAAAAAAAAAGTGAAAAAAAAGAAAAAAAAAATCGTCGAAAATATATCAAAGTGCCTATCTATAGAAAGATAATTAAATGCTCGTCGTAACGGTATATATTTTTTCGTTTAACGATTAACGGTTTGAAAGATATTAATATTTGAAAAAAAAAGGATGAAAGTGAGTTTTTTAAATTGTTGGGATTAATCTCATTCATTAGATCAAATAAAGATGAAGGGAAGATGGATGACGAAGAGTAAAAAAAGTTTTGTTCTCAAATGATGTTAAATCTTATTATTATCCTATTCTACTAAAGTTAGTAGCGTTTGGACGTTTGGTGATGCATGAATCACTTTTCACTCAAAAAGTAAAAATGAAGTATACATATTTGATAAATTATACTCCATTTGTCCCCTAATAAACATAATAACCACCTCAACCAATAAAAAGTACAGTAACATTTATCTTTTTACAATTTTCTTGATTGGTTAAATTTGGAAGTAAACACTAATTTGAAGAAAAACGAAAATAACATTGTCACCGTCAAATAAAATAAATAGATGCTTTTATAAACTTATATAATAAGAATATCAATAATCTATAATCTATACTACATTATAATGCATTTTGGACTATTCTATAATTAGAAATGCTTAAAATTCAGACTTTTTTCTTGCTTATTATGGAAAATTTTCAAAATTAATTTGAAGCAAGCTGGTTAGGAAGTTTGTTAGGAAGCGGTTGGTTGTTCAAACTAAAATTATTAGGTTTAACCATAACTAAACGTGTAACCAAATAACGCAAAATATAATCACACGGTACCCGCCGCCGCATTATAATGCATTTGGGACTATTCTATAATTAGAAAAGCTTAAAATCCAGATTTATTTATTTATTTATTTATTTATTTATTTTTAGTTATTATGGAAATATTTCAGAATTAATTTGTTAAGAATCATGTTGGTTAGGAAGTTTGTTAGGAAGCGGTTGGTTGTTCAAACTAAAATTATTTAGCTTAACCATCTCTAAATATCTCTATTTATAAAGCATGAAGACAACTAAACGTGTAACCATATAACGCAAAATATAATCACATGGTACCCGCCGCCGCATTGCGCGGGTACCGTTCTAGTAATAGCCTAATATTGTGAATACTCACTGTATATAATCAACATCATCGGGGCATATATATGCCAACACTACTAAAGGTATGTTTGGCAAGGAGCGGTGTAGAGTTTTTTTGAGCGGCGCGGAGTTTTTTTTTAAAGCGGTGAATGATGAGAAATGAACATTTTGATTTTTAGTAGTTGTTTAGCAAATGAGTGGTAAGCTTTGCTATTTTCTAAGGCTATGTTTATCGGGAAGATTGGCAACCTGGTCGATGGGAAAAAAACAAAAAAAAAATATTATATTAAAGTGAATAGAAGATAGAAGATTGGGTTGCCAACTTTGGTCGACTTGTGATTATCAAATTGGATGGCCAACCTTGTCATATGTCAAATTCTTATTGGTAGTTNATGGTGTTTTCGGTCCTCATGCTTCTTCTTGACATCATAAAAACTATCCACCATTATCATCATCATGCACAAACACATATACTTGATGGCGGTGGTGACTATCTGGTGTGGTGGTGGCTATCTTGTATGGTGGTGGTTTTGGTTTGGTGGTGGGTTTTGGAGATTTCGGCGGCGAAAACACAATTTAAATCCGATAAACCACAATTTAACCCATCATCACTTAAATCATACTCATACCAGCAGCAATGGGTTTGGTGATGGCGTGTGCGTTGCTGCGGTGTTGGGTGGTTGGAGAGGACCGACTGCCATGGATGGGGAGATATTTTATATAGTGGATAAGATAAAAAGTGTGGCGAGGAGATACTTTTATATGGTTAATTAGAGTTAGTGTAAAGAAGAAAAGAGTCGCTGAATATTTAGTAAAAAGAATGTGTGGTGTTTACCAGTGGAGCAAAACACTTTGGGAAAGAAGAAATGACTTCAAGTGGTTATTGATTAAGTTGGGTGGTGGTTAATTTATTTATTTATTTTTATATAAAAGAAATAATATTATATTTTAGGTTGGGTTGTTGATAAATGGTACTAGTAAAAAAGTTGAGGTTGGTTGTATGTATAGATTGTATACGTGGATGAGTGAGAAAATAGTATTTTAATGAAAGATTGGATTGTATGAAATTGTGAATAAAGATAACCTAAAGATGCTCATTTTTCTAATATTTCTTTAATAAGCGGTAAGTAGTGAGCGGTGAGCTTACACAGCTTACTACTACATTTAGAAACACTCCCTAACAATTCCATTTACATTATGTTCATTTACTTTTTTGTAAGAGTCTATTTGTATGTTATCATAAACATTATATTTTAATTATTTTACATTTTATACATAAAGAGCGTACAAAACACTTAACTAAAATACCACGTCTACACTTATTTGTTACGGAGTAGTATAAAAAATCAGACTCATCCAAAAAACACTTTAATAAACACCTTCCCTCTCCTAAAAAACCCCCAAAACCAAACACCATTTCCCGCCAAATAAAATGCGAATCGCCGAGATCTCATCACAAGACCACCACGAACCACCATCATCATCACAATCACAATCACAATCATCCGATCTCCTCACTAAACTAGAATCCATAACAACCGATATCGAACATCACTCACCTGAATCACCACTTCCACAAACCCTAACCACCACTCTCCGTCACATAATTGCTCAATTATCGCCACTCGCACCGTTTCACAACTCTTTCAACCTCCAAATCTGGAAATTAAGTTACCGGCTATGGAACGCTTGTGTCGATTTGTCCAATTTTGTACGCTCGGCCACTTCCGAAGTTACCGAAGAACACGCCAAATTACGACAGGTATACAAATCATTTTTAGCATTTTATTATTAGTAAGTAAATATTTGTACTTAACGCGCTATATTATTGCAGGTATCGGCTGATTTACTGTTAATAGCTGTTGATGTGACTGGTGTACCGTCTCCGTATTTTAAATGTGCGTCGTTTTATTATAAGACCGGGATGATTTGGTATGAGCTAAGTAGGTACATTGTATCAACCCTGAGTAATGATCAAGCTTTTGACATGTTGGATCATATAAATGGATTGAACCTGATTTTCTTTATAACAGTTTCGAAGTAGTACCCTCTTTTTACACTAAGAAACCTTTTGGAAGAAAACAATTTACTATCAGAACACATGAAGACCCAAATTTTGAAGCTGTGTGACTTCAGTGTTCAAGCAAAAAGAAGAGAGATAGATGTCATGTAAGTTGTATTCCAAACAATAGGATTCGCTATCCAAACACC
Source organism: Artemisia annua (assembly GCA_014162995.1). Taxonomy (NCBI): domain Eukaryota; kingdom Viridiplantae; phylum Streptophyta; class Magnoliopsida; order Asterales; family Asteraceae; genus Artemisia; species Artemisia annua. Next base: position 56,578 of record LBNU01019256.1, read on the forward strand.
TAAAGATCCAACTGCACTAGTGAGTTTTTCTCTTTATCTTGGTAAATAAATTTGTAGGGTTTGTTGCAAAAAGGAAGAGTTATGCATAAGCAACAACAATGATCGTTGGGCGAGGCAGCTTTGGAGAGACTTGTGATCTTCATTCGTAATAAAACTTGTGATCTTGGTTTTCTTGGGCCCCGATGTAACATCATGATGTGGTTGCTTCTATATCGACTGCCATTTTTGTAGTTATGTCGCTCTAATATTTCATCGTCAGCCTCCTCTGTAACACCTAATATACTAAAATTTCATCATCAACAAAAATCAAATTGAACACCTCCTCCGAAGTGAGAATGATTTGCTTTTATGCTTAGTCACACTCTACTAAAATGATTATCAATTTTGCTGCATTTATTTGTTTGTTATCTCAGCTTTGTAACAATTTTTACTACTTTTTTTATTTTATTATTTTTATTTTTATTTTTATATTTTGGTTTCTAACCTGGCAACTAATCTACAAAGTCTGAAACTACCACAAAAAACAGAAACAAATCGAGTAAAATTTGTTGCAGATATTTCCCCCACATCTATTTCCAAAAGCACAACTAGAGCGGCTTTATCAAATGTTAGTCCGTTACAAATGAGTAGCTATCGCTTAGCTCTACAAAAAGATAGAGCAATATCTCGAAAGCAAACACTATAATACATCAACAAAGTTTACTTCATACACTAATTTATTATTGTCCTATTCTACTAAAGTTAGTAGCGTTTGGACGTTTGGTGATGCATGAATCACTTTTCACTCAAAAAGTAAAAATGAAGTATACATATTTGATAAATTATACTCCATTTGTCCCATAATAAACATAATAACCACCTCAACCAATAAAAAGTACAGTAACATTTATCTTTTTACAATTTTCTTGATTGGTTAAATTTGGAAGTAAACACTAATTTGAAGAAAAACGAAAATAACATTGTCACCGTCAAATAAAATAAATAGATGCTTTTATAAACTTATATAATAAGAATATCAACAATCTATAATCTATACTACATTATAATGCATTTTGGACTATTCTATAATTAGAAAGGCTTAAAATCCAGATTTTTTATTTATTTATTTATTTTTAATTATTATGGAAATATTTCAGAATTAATTTGTTAAGAATCATGTTGGTTAGGAAGTTTGTTAGGAAGCGGTTGGTTGTTCAAACTAAAATTATTTGGTTTAACCATCTCTAAATATCTCTATTTATAAAGCGTGAAGACAACTAAACGTGTAACCGTATAACCAAAATATAATCACATGGTACCCGCCGCCGCATTGCGCGGGTACCGTTCTAGTAATAGCCTAATATTGTGAATACTCACTGTATATAATCAACATCATCGGGGCATATATATGCCAACACTACTAAAGGTATGTTTGGCAAGGAGCGGTGTAGAGTTTTTTTGAGCGGTGCGGAGTTTTTTTTAAAGCGGTGAATGATGAGAAATGAACATTTTGATTTTTAGTAGTTGTTTAGCAAATGAGTGGTAGGCTTTACTATTTTCTAAAGATGCTCATTTTCTTAATATTTCTTTAATAAGCGGTAAGTGGTGAACGGTGAGCTTTCACAGCTTACTACTACATTTAGAAACACACCCTAACAATTCCATTTACATTATGTTCATTTACTTTTTTGTAAGAGTCTATTTGTATGTTATCATAAACATTATATTTTAATTATTTTACATTAAAATATCACATCTACACTTATTTGTTACGGAGTAGTATAAAAAATCTCGTTGCTACTACTTGTGAAAAAAAATCAGACTCATCCAAAAAACACTTTAATAAACAAACACCTTCCCTCTCCTCAAAAACCCCCAAAACCAAACACCATTTCCCGCCAAATAAAAAATGCGAATCGCCGAGATCTCATCACAAGACCACCACGACGAACCACCATCACCGTCACCATCATCCGATCTCCTCACTAAACTAGAATCCATAACAACCGATATCGAACATCACTCACCTGAATCACCACTCCCTCAAACCCTAAACACCACTCTCCGTCACATTATATCTCAGTTATCGCCACTCGCACCGTTCCACAACTCTTTCAACCTCCAAATCTGGAAATTAAGCTACCGGCTATGGAACACTTGTGTCGATTTGTCCAATTTTGCGCGCTCGGCCACTTCCGAAGTTACCGAAGAACACGCCAAATTACGACAGGTATAAAAATCATTTTCAACATTTTATTACTAGTAAAAAAATATTTTAACGCGCTATATTATTGCAGGTATCGGCTGATTTACTGTTAATAGCTGTTGATGTGACTGGTGTTCCGTCTCCGTATTTCAAATGTGCGTCGTTTTATTATAAGACCGGGATGATTTGGTATGAGCTAAGTAGGTATGATTTAGCTAGTAGTTGTTTTGAGAAAGCGACGGATTTGACGGCGAAAGTTGAGGTAACGAGTGTGACGGATCGTGAAGAGCGTAGGTTGCTTCTGGATTTGAATATAGCGAGAGCGAGGACTGCGTGGGAGGTTATGGATAGGAATTTGGCTGTTAATTTGTTGAATAGGTGTAAGAAGGTGTTGTTTGGGATTGGGGAGAATTATATTGCTTTAGCGAATCAGTATATGTGTTTTGGTAAATCGGTGTTGTCGAAAAATGATGTGGTAGGTGTAAACGAGGCGTTGAAGTTGATGAGTGAGGCTTTGGAGCTGTGTGAGAAAGGGTTAGGGAGTGTGAAGAAGGTTGAGGAGACGGTTGCGTTGAAGGAATTGAGGTTGAAGACGTTGAGGTTTATGGCGGCGTCTCATTTGCAGAGGGATGAGTTTGAGAGTGTTTTGAAGTGTGTGAAAGTTTTGAGAGATGGTGAGAAAGGGGAGAATCATCCGAGTTCGAGTGTTTTGGCGATGAAGGCTTGGTTAGGGTTGGGAAGGTATGGTGAGGCGGAGAAGGAGTTGAAGGGTATGGTGGTGAATAAGGGGCTTCCGGAGAGTGTTTGGGTGTCGGCGATGGAGTCGTATTTACAGGCGGTGGGGACGTCTGGGGCTGAGACAGCAATGGGTGTGTTTTTGGGACTTTTAGGGAGGTGTAATGTCAGTGGTGGTGCGGCGATTAGGGTGGTTCAGAGAGTGGTTGGTGATTGTGTAAATGGTGAGGGAGCTAGAGTTAGGGTTAAAGTGGTTGGTGAATTTGTGTCAAATGATAAGGTTGTTGCTCTTTTTTCTGGAGAGCAGGCTGCAAAGGAGCAGTCTGGCATGCACGCTCTTCTCTGGAATTGGTATGATGCTTTTCTTTACTGTTTCACATAATGTGATTTTACTTTCGAATTACACAGGACAGATTGTTAATGAACCTTTATTTCATTACAAGCTTTTGAGTGATGCAATATTATGCTTTCTAGATAGTGTACACCATTTTTTAGCTGTATTTGCTGCAACTTGTCACACCATCGTACAAAAAGGGGCAAGTATAGAACATGAATTTACTAAGTGGGTATATTGGTGCTATTTCTATGTTGGGATTAATGCAAATCTAGATCCATCTTTAATATTTGCAAAAATTATCATATCACCAAATCTGAAGCATGCCGTGGGCTTGTACATTGATCAAGTTTCTGTGCAAAGAATCATGTTATTGTTAATGGAAAATTAAATTTGCAAGGATACTGAGATATGTAGTAATTGTGCTGCAGTGCGGCAGATCATTTCCGATCAAAGGATTATGAGGTCAGCGCAGAAATGTTTGAGAAGTCTCTTCTATATGTCCCTCACGATCTAGAGAATAGATCTCTTCGGGCAAAGGGCTTTAGAGTATTGTGTCTATGTTACCTAGGCCTCTCTCAGCTGGATAGAGCTCAAGAATACATTGACGAGGCTGCTAAGGTAAACTGAATTCACTGCAACAACTTCCGGTTCTGATAAAATTAAGATTTTGTCAATTTTTTTAGATAAGAAGGCAAAGAGCTTGATACTATGATAGCCTGATTATGTTTCGATGATCATTCCTTAACTTTTTGTATTTCACAACTGCAGCTGGAACCTAACATCGCTTGTGCTTTCCTGAAGGTATGCCATCTTTAAGTGCTTTGTTTAATTGAAAGGCGTACTGATTTTGATATGATTAAATTTTGATTTAGTCAAGCACCATTACTATTGTCAGTAGTTTATCTATTCATCTCAATTGCAACAATATCTTGTTTGGAAAGTTTCTTAGATAATTATCACATTTTCGCCTATTATTATGATTGCAAACAAATTATTGGTACCGATTTGGGCCATAACATGTCTTTATGTTATGCTTACTGAATGAAAATTCAACATACTTGACAAAAAGTGAAACAATATTATTGAACCATGTATTAACGGAAAATTTGCAGTATTCATTGACCCGGGAGTAAATCTAATTTTGTTATACTACGTATGTTATATCAATATCTCTTTCTCAGGGGTGGTTACCTTATTAGTTATTAACATATTTGAACTTCTGCAGTTCAAGATCTATCTGCTAAACAACGATCATAATGGGGCTATTACTCAAGTGCAAGCAATGCCAACCTGCACCGATTTCACCCCTGAGTTCCTCTCACTATCTGCCCATGAAGCTATTGCTTGTCGTGCTCTTCCTGTTGCAGTCGATTGTTTATCCCGTCTTTTAACCTTCTTTTCCATGGGAAAACCAATGCCAACAACAGAAGTCATAGTTTTCCGAACCCTTATAACAATTCTTATTCAAGAACCTAAAAACGAGTCTGAAGTCCTCAAATACATGAAAAGAGCCCAAACCCGTTTTTCTGATCTTGGACCTGAGCGGTTTTTTGGGACAGGTGAGGTTGGAAGAAGGGAACGTAACTGGTTTGCTTTAAACCTGTGGAATATTGGATTGAAAAGTGGTCAGGAAAAGAATTACAAACTCTGTGGTGAGCTTTTCAGTATCTGCGCAGAATATTATGGTATTACAGTTGATGGAGAAATAGAGGGAAACAACTTGATGGTATGCAAGTCACTGATATTAGCAGTTTCTGCCATGTTAGCTGGTGAGAAGCTAAGTATGAACCCATTGCTGGACAATGAAGTCAAAGAAGCCAATGAATTGCTGGAAAGAGCCGGAAAGGTACTAGTTTTTAGATAGATTTCTTAAACAGAAACTTAGAGTCGGTAACTTCGACCCCTTTACTTATATGGGTCAGTTCTGGTATCATCTGATATTTAACAGGTCAAACAGGTGACTTAAAAAAAAAAAAAAAAAAAAGCTAACGAGTCAAATATGTTTTGATCTGTACCAATAGAGTGCCCCTTTTGATCCATTGTCCAACCTGTAACCCCTGCCCATTCTGCTACTTCTATGGAAACTCGGTTAATCGATTTATTTACTTTGATGCAGATATTAATGACCGGCTCTGCTAAAACCCACCTAGTTGATGATCAAACCACCACGATTGAACCCCAATTCTACTTTATATACACATTAAGCGCATACACTCTATACACAAGACTTGATGACACAGAATCAAAGCAGCTTCTCTTGATAAAGAATTACGCCAACTCAAAATATTGCAACCCGAATCACCTCCTTCAGATTGGTCTTCACGCATCAGAAGGACCAAGACCAAACATTGAAGTAGTCACGTTTTGTCTCAACACTTGCATATCTTCACTCCTTTCATCTTCATCTCCAGATTATCAGACGGTCGCTCTCATTCTCAGGAAACTAATTACCATCACTGGTTTTCATAAAAGCAATGCAGATAATGATGGTGATGATGAAGATGGGGTGTATGGGATGTACAAAAAAGCATACAGGATCATGGTAGGGTTGAAGGCAGGGGAGTACCCTATCGAGGAAGGGAAATGGCTTGCCATGACAGCATGGAACCGGGCAGCTTTGCCACTGAGGTTGGGGCAGGTGGTGGAGGCAAAGAAGTGGATGGATATGGGGTTTCAACTGGCAGGCAGGGTTGCGGGCATGGATACATATAAGTCTTGTATGGAGGACTTTGTTTCCGGAGTTGAAAAGAAAGTTCAGCCTCAGGGCCATCTCATTGTTGGAAGCTAGAGGTACTTCTTTAAGTCAAGTTTTTTAAAGATAGATCATTTTTAGTGTTATAATAGTACAGCGTTTACGGTATGAAATATAAGAGATGATCTTACGGATTTGATTCATTTTGTAACAACCAGACCCACTTTAGTTTTAGTTGTGAATGTGATTTTTTTTCTTGTTGTAACTCTTTATTAGTATGTTTATAATAGCATCGTAATACGCTTTTAGATGATATGAACGTATGAAGGTTATCAGACTATTGAGGAATGTTGGGTTGGACTTGTATATATTCCATGAATCATGATTTTGTTTGTTTGTTTGTTTTGTTTTGTTTTGTTTTGTTTTGTTTTGTTTTTTTTTTTTTTTTTTTTTTTTTTTTTTTTTTTTTTTTTTTTTTTTTTTTTTTTTTTTTTTTTTTTTTTTTTTTTTTTTTTTTTTNTTGGATTTGGACCCAACCCGTCGGGTTGACCCGGTTTAAATCGACCCGTTTTTCGACTGGAACGGTTCAACCAATTGAACCACCCGCGTCGACCCGCCCAAATCTTCAAACTTTTATTATTTTTCGTTTATAACCCATAAACTTTTTTTATTACTAAACGATCTGTCACTATAAAATCTCGTTGCTATGCACGGGTATTCGAGTAGTGTTTAGGATGTTCCTTCAAGAATTTTAACCATTAGAATAAAACATAACTAACCGGAAGACAAATGAACACAAACTACCAACATGGATTATAGCAAAATAAGAATAGTATATAACAAAAGTAACATATCATTAGTTCAAAAACAGTTTATTCGTTTATCACACAAAGCCTTAAACACAACTCATGGACATTCCCATGAGAGGTTTAGGCTGTGTTTGATAGCCACTTAATCAAAAGACTCGGGGCAGAAAAACTGAATAGGGGCAAAGACATTTGTGTTTTTTTTTTTTTTTATTTTTTTTTATTTTATTTTATTTTATTTTATTTTATTTTATTTTATTTTATTTTATTTTATTTTATTTTTAATTTTCTTTTTGTTGTTGTCAACTTGCCTTTTGAAACGGTAAATTTAACTCATACCCCCATATATCCGACGTGACCAAATTCGACAACCTAAAAGATGAAAAAATGACTTGGTACCACTGAGTCAGCTGTCTATGGGGTAAAGAAGTGGTAATTTTTGGTTTCATCCTTAGGACCGGCAAGTACATCAAAGTTCTATTATAGTTAAATAGAATGAAATAAGTAATTTCTTTACATGCATTCGGTTGGACGTGTGTAATGTTTTGAATATGTAAGGCCGAGGATCCATAAGTTTCTATGTATCTGAGGCAAGGAATACATGCTTGTAAGGTGGAGCTAATAAGTTAAGTATAACAAGTGTTTTTGACATGGCATTGTGTTCAGTTTACTTTTATGGCATTGAAGTTAGGACTTCGTTTTCAAATTCAAAATGCTAATCAAATCGTGATGTCTCAATGTAATTATTGCCTTCACAGTCATTATAAGTAATTAGTTTTGACATGGCCTTTAGAATTTTAGTTTCTCCAAGAAGACACTTTGGGCAAGATACTTATTTGGAATTTTACTATTGCCTTCACGGTCATTACAAGTAATTAGTGAGACTGATTTTGGGTTCAAATATTTTCAATCACATAATAGACCTTTTCGATATTTATATTATTTCATTATACTTTGCATTTCAAAATGGGTACAAAATGAATTAAAGACAATTATCCAAAACCAAATATATGGATAAGGAGAAAATCTATCCAAAAAACATGTGACCCAATAGCAAGTGTACATGTGTATGGAAGTATCTTTTTTAGAACCACTAATTAACGACCAAAAGATATCCAGTTTGCCAAGTCACAGTGTCTTTCCCCTACTATAACACATTTGATTTGGCCATAGTTGTAGAGCAAATTGAGCTTCAGAAACTAAAAAAAAGATACAAGTGAATTGACAAAAATGGCGACAGCAGCCTCAACCATGGCCAGCCAACTCAAAGGCAGTTTTGCAACTTCTTTTACAAGAGGGCTAGTTACTCCCAAGGGCATTTCTGGTACACCTTTTAGAGTCTTGCCTTCTTCTCGTAGATCCACCTTCACCGTCAAAGCCGTCCAAAGCGAAAAGGTTTTTCTTCATTTTCATTTATATCTATAAATTTGTACTATGTGTTAAAATATAAACTTTAGACTACTTTAAGCCTATCTGACTAGTTTGAAAACTATATAGTTTTGAATCTGCCCATTTGAGCCAACCCAGAACGACCAATCCATAAGCAAGTCATTGCCAATGATGCACAAGTTTTATTGAATTCATTTAATATATATGTTGCTCTTTCTCGTCTCATTGAATATATATTTCTATGTCTAGCTATTAGTAAACTTTCCTAAACAGTAAACACACTTAACGGTTTTAATTTGATTCAATACAAACTAAGACAGAAAAACATTAATGAATGGTAACAATGACAATGGTTAAACAAGTAATTAATGATTTGATATATACTCTGCAGCCCACGTACCAAGTGGTTCAACCCATCAACGGTGACCCATTTATTGGAAGTCTTGAAACTCCAGTGACATCAAGCCCATTGATCGCGTGGTACCTTTCAAACCTCCCTGGATACCGGACTGCGGTCAACCCATTGCTACGTGGTGTTGAAGTCGGTCTAGCTCACGGGTTCTTTCTAGTTGGCCCATTTGTGAAAGCAGGCCCATTGAGGAACACAGAGTATGCTGGCGCAGCTGGATCACTAGCTGCTGGTGGATTAGTGGTGATTTTAAGCATTTGCTTGACAATGTACGGGATTGCTTCATTTAAAGAGGGTGAACCATCAATCGCACCATCGTTGACATTGACCGGGAGGAAGAAGGAACCCGACCAGCTACAAACAGCCGATGGTTGGGCCAAGTTCACTGGAGGGTTCTTCTTTGGTGGGATTTCTGGGGTCATTTGGGCTTATTACCTACTCTATGTACTTGACCTTCCTTACTATGTTAAGTAAGTGTGATTTAAAATTTAGGCCTCTTTCAATGAGGTTGGATTGTGAATTATGGAAAGTTGTATATTAAGGGGATGAGGATCTTTTGAAAGATATTTTCCTGTTGTTTCAGATGTTTAAATTTCTTTTACTATTATACTAGCAAAGACTTTTTTAGGTTCAAGAGTGGCTAAATCTAATGCTCATTAGCTGTATTACGCTTGTTGCTTCTAATTCAACCAAATGAACACTTGAAATGATAAGAAACCACTCGCATACTAAAGGTTATTTTTTCTTTCTTTGCGATTTGATTACCCTTCTATGGAGTAAGTTTCACTTGCTCATATGATCGCAAATCGCACTAGCTGTTAGGATTCCTGCGGCTCAGAATCTCGCCAAGTAACATATAAGCCCACTGGAGTTCCATTCTAGCTAAACCAATTGGTAATATAATAAGTAGCCAACCAAGCTTATATGTTAACTTTGAAATTGTATTTTCCACTAATGTGGGATTAGGTTTGCACACCCAACATAAAAGTATAAAACACTCACGAACGTGACCAGATAATTAGATTTCCAAACGAGTTGGCCTTTAATACTAATTCTTGTTATTACCTGTAAATAATCGTTTGGACGGTCCGTGTGATGTTTAAACCAATTCGTCTAGTTGCTCTGCCAAGGCAACATGTGTGTTACAGGTAATATATGATGTAACGAGCCACTTTTACCGAATTGTTTTATATACAAACACTAGCTTCATAACCCGCCCCATAATAATATAGATAATATTAAGAGGAAGAAAATAAATAGATAAGCTCAAAACATAATAAACAAAAAAAATTTTGTTTAAATAACTTGTCGGTTTTATAGAAAACAATGATGTTGTATGTACAAAACAATAATGCTTATACAAATCCGACATAAGACTTCTTTATAAACGACATTTGTAGTTGACTTGCAATAGTTGTTGTCTTTACCTAAACATAGAACCTTCAATCCTCGCTTGCTCTTGATACTTGACATAGCGACATATAGTTGACCATGTGAGAATACTCGCTTTGATAAAAACAAACCAACCTGTGACAATGACAATGGCTCAGTGTGCGGAAGCAACACAAGTTTCCGTTAAGCTTTTGTAAAAGTATATGAAGGCGCTAAAGATGGTTTACAATATGGAAACTAAACTTTTGACACTACATGCCAAAGATAATAATGCAATTTCTATGGAACCTGGGAGCCAAAAATACAGTCATGAAATCTATTAGGAAGTAGGAGGATAATTTAAATAGGGAAATAAAACGAACTTTATGCCACGTGACTGTCTCCTAATGGTAAAATTATTCCCAAATTTGATATCTCGTAGCAGGGACCTTATCTTAACTTCGCACATGCTAAAGATTGTGTTTGGCTAATGATAGCTCATCTATCAATACTTTGCATCAGAGTGTACATAAAGTTACATAGATATATACAGATTGATAACTCTATTGTCATCGCTCTAGTATTTGGATGTAGTCTAGGTTGCACGGACACGGACACGGTGTCCGACACGGACACGGACACGGATACGGCGATACGGCAAAATCTAAAAATATAGGACACGGACACGGCGTGGACACGGGAATTATTATTATATTTAATATTTTTAATTATATATTTAATACAAATGTTGCAAAAATTACATTTTGTTTTACCTATTATCTTTATATTTAATAGTTGGTCTTGTCTTATTAACTGGGCTAAGGGAAAAGAAAAAGAACAATAGACCATTTGTATTTTTAAAGTTGGCCCATTTGTGTTATTAATTGGGCCCAAAAGTAATAGACTATTTAGGGTCTAGGGAATTAGGTTAACATGATATAAGTTCATAACTGACAGCCGATTTCAACATCTTTCTTCAACATCTTTCTTCTCATTTTCCCTCTTCAACATGGTTTCGCCGGAAAAAATCACCACCGCGAACATCATAACACCGGTGACTATATCCTAAACCTTAGATCGCGAAAGGCACAACAAAGGGATGGTTGACCGATTTGGACCGTGACCAAATCCGTGTCCAGCCGTGTCCAAATCTGTGTCCGGGCCAAACAGCACGTGGGACACGGCACGTGCGTGTCGGACACGTGTCCGAGCCGTGTCCGAGGCGTGTCCGTGTCCGACACGTGTCCGACACTGCCACTCCGAGATTTTTGGAGTGTCCGTGCTTCCTAGGATGTAGTAAACCATCTTTGTAGATGTAATATTTGTTACCTTTAAAACATCTAACTATCAATATGCTTGCATATGGAAAGACTAAGCAAATAAGCAATACACAAAAGAATAAAGTCAGCAATAAATAAACGACCAATAATATATTAGATCAGTATCCATTTTACAAATCAACTCAATTCCATACATAAAACCATATCAATACCTGCAAATGAGATACCTAAAATAGCCGGTGAAGCTCACCGAACTCTGGACCACGAGGGCTACAATTCTTCGCGTGGCGTAAAACAATATGGGAATGTATTGTAAGATAAATGTGTATGTTTTACCTGCATGTGAACCTCCATTTATCACATTAAATGCATGTACATGTAGCACCAAGGTCTTGTTTCAAACAAAGTTTGCAATGTGCTACATGTTAAGACCATGAAATTAGCAACCAAGTCTCACATATTCAAATCAATTACACATTGCCATTTGAAGAGAGCTCGGTGAGTACCTGGTAAAGAGGAATTTTTAAACTCATGCTCCCGCCTTGTACACAGCAAGTGACACTAATAGTATAGCATTTGCACCAGGCTGGTAGACATGAATAATATAGGTAAGCAAATGATCATAAAAATATGCAACTTTTATCTACTTGGTAACTGAATGCTAAATGATGTGGTGTGCCATTATCTTCTGTTTGCACCGGCCCCATTCATTTACAGTTCCGTCAAGCTATTGACCATGAACTTGTCAATTTTGGTCTGTTCGGTTGGATCCTGTAGGCACAAGTGACCCAAAATGACATTGCTAAATGTTGAACATTAAAAGTTGGAATGCACAAAAAGAAATTTAGAATGCAACTTTGAAAAAAAAATTTTAAAAATACAAAAATATTAGAATGCAAAAAAAAAANAAAAAAAAAAAAAAAAAAAAAAAAAAAAAAAATCTAACCCTTGATGTTAGTTTAAATCTTTTACTGCACTATGTTCCCTAACTAAAGAGAGATTCAAAAAACAGCCTAAAAATATTAAAGAAAATAACAAAATAAACATGGGTAAGTTTATAGATCAAGAGGTTACCAAATAAAGAATTGGTCTTCTCATTTTTTTGATATGCTATATGAGGTACTGCAGTTGCGCTCCACTGGTCCGTGATGGTGCGTTAATATTAATCTGAAAACACTTCTCTTGTTAATCCAATATAAATAAAATTAGATCAGGGCAAATACCACATAACTCAGAAAATTGTTTGCATACTATATCATAGTAAATGACATTTGCTCGTGCTTAACATCATAGTTTCTTTTTCTTTTGGTTTTTGGCTTTCATTGCACCTTTACACTAATGTCTGGTATCCACTTCAATTAGGCTAATGAAAATATCCCCTGCATCAATGTCGAAATCTAAATGATATGATGGGAACTAAAGAATAAGTTTGTTTCAATCACAAGTTTTGAAATTCTTTAATGGGTAACAGGTTTAGTTTTAATAGCTGCCAACGAACAGACATTTAGATCAGTTGAAGCTTGTGATATTATTACACCATATTTGGGTTTAAAATCATTTGTGACTCCTCAAAAGTATTGTGCAGAAGGTTAGCAAAAGCTAAAAGGCAAGAATAATATCAGTCTCAAAGGCACCGTAACATCAATTTCAAAGATATATAGAAAATTTAAGCTTTGAAATTTAGTAAAATGACGATTTTGAAACTTGTTTGGAATGATATAACTAATGAAAGTGAAGAGGTAATAGCACATTGAAAAATAACGACCTGCACACTACAAATATCAATGATGTGTACTATTTTGCATAACACGAACATATAAGGTGTAGACAAAGACGATGAAGGAATATATTACTCCAAACAAATATTGTCAAAATAGAAAAATGACAATGATTAAGGTACAGTCATAAACTCACCAGATCAAATCTCCGATTCTCAAGACAATTAAATTTTGTAATTGCGTTTGTACGTGCAACTTCTTGCGTTTTAAAAAGGAACTTCAAGCTCTGCTCGTGCAACTAAAAACAGTAAAAAAAATAAGCATAGATCAAAGATTAGTTTGACAACACAATAAATATGGCTTATTCAAACAAAAATTGTACCTTTTTTTGTTATCATCAATGGACTCTATTTTAGGTGAAAAAAATCATTACACAAACCAAAACATATTAACAGAATCAAGATTCTAATAACAAACGACATAAAATTCTTACCAGTCAAGATATGTTCTCTACAACACTTTGACCACCGAATCGCACCGGCTTCGTTTTGCCTTTTTCCCTAAACAAACACAAAAAGATCTACAACTAATAAATAGATGCCATACGATTTATTTCTGAAAATATAATTGTGTGATGAAGAAAAATTGTAAAAACATTTCTGTGTTTTTGTCTATCCGATGCTAATGATTTTAATCTAATACGGCGCAGTGAAGGTTGTGGTTTGATTTTTTAGGTTATGGATGATTATAAAAACCTTTAAACATGGCAAAGATAAAGATGGACTACACAAAATGTTAAATTTGAGATCTTCATAATCAGTCAAAAAATCACCCCATCCCGATTTTCAAATACACAATAATTATTGTTAGAAATATACCTATTTTCACAATAATCGGCTAACCTACTATCACGCCTGATAGTGCTTCTCATGACTATTAGTTGTCGGTAGGTTGTCGTAGATCCGAAAGAACCTATTCAACATCACATGTTAATTATATAAGGATTCATTTGAGCTTTTTTATTTCAATACAAACAACCAATTCTGACATTCAAATTCTAACTATATGATCAAAACATACCCATTATTAGAGCACAACCATACAGTTTGAGAGTACGTAGAGTGGGACACCCGTTAGCTAAACTCATAACATTAGCATCACTAACTCCCTTACGCCAAGCAAGATTCATTGACTCAAGATGGCGGCAAGTTAAATCTAATAGCCTGCAAACCCTATAACTTAAATATTATGAATCACACATTTCAAGTTAAATGCGGCACATGTGTAACAATATCATTGCGACTTTGTCAAAAGCCTCTTTGACATATCCGCAAAGGTTCAAAGTCTTCAATTTTCTACAATAACCACTAAGATACTTGGGGGGACTCATTGATTCACCATGGAAAAGCTTCACTTTATGTCCACACTATCATGTATATTACTGTATATTCGTATCGTGCCATAAAGTCACACTATTAATGAGTATCTTTAAACATAGAAAACGTGAATCATAAAGCGGAAAGATAAATCAGAAACAAAGCGATTACCTCAAATTCTTCCTCTTCAGGATCACAATTGATGGAAAGAAATTTTGCTAATTCGTCTCTGTGAAAACTATTGTCTACCTCGTCTGCTGCAGCTATTATCTGGTAGGACATAGTTCTTTAAGAAGAAAAGAAAATGAACTTAATATATGTATATATACGTTTAGCTTATTTACCTCTTTATAATGGTTTAATTTATATTCCACTTCCTGGGATAGGAGTCCCTCCAATATCGGCCAGCAGCCATAGCAAATGAAAGCAGATACGGAGTACCAGGTTAAACACAAACTGTGTACCTTGAGTGTGGTGGATAATTTTTTCCATTTTGCATGTTCTTCGTCTGTACCTTGTTTGAGGTTTGCAAGAACCTTTATCTTGGTGTCGTGGACCTGATTAACCACAAACACAAAAGTGTTATTATGGAACAAATAATAGATATTCAATTGTGAGGCATGGATGGTCCATCAATGCTTAATCAATAATCATAAAAAACAAATAAAATTAAAAAACCATCTTTGCATAGCATACAACCATCTATAAAGAACTAATGTTTCATTTAGACATTTCATCAAACACTGACTTTGCATCAGTTACATAATTTTAGCTATACCAGATAATAGGCCGCATTGTCAATTTGAATCTCCAATTCAAACACCTACTTTCAAAAGCACTGATTCGTTGTGTTTTTGTGTGTGCAAAACAAACAAGTTATCAAAAATATCAACAAGTGAAGTCAAGTTATCGTGAGACAACGAGACATGGAGAAATACGAGTAAACCTTTTATACAAAAGATTACCTCGCAAACTCGTGAGTATGTGATATTTTAAAAGACCGGGAAGTGATTTCCCGGGTCGTACCCCAACGAGGTGTGAATGGAAAGTATCGTGAAAAGATTGAGATTAAAATCTTGTATGTGAAAGATTGTTTGGTTTTATGGTACGTTAAATTAACGAAAATGGAAAATTAACGAACGAGGATGAAAATAAATAAACATAAAGGGAACAAAAGGCAATTGGCAAACTAAGGAAATCCTAAAATACTACGGGAAACATAATTAGGTATCGGGAATCCTAAAACACAATCTAAATTTAAAAACGCAAAAGTTATTTAAATTAAACGCGAGTGCGCGAAATAAAACATGAAATTAAAGCTACACTAATCCTACGGGCCTAAAAATAATTTTCCTACAATGCTAATGATAAAAGAAAATTATGGAAAAAAGAAAATAAAAAAATTNAAATGTTAAATTTGAGATCTTCATAATCAGTCAAAAAATCACCCCATCCCGATTTTCAAATACACAAAAAATATTGTTAGAAATATACCTATTTTCACAATAATCGGCTAACCTACTATCGCGCCTGATAGTGCTTCTCATGACTATTAGTTGTCGGTAGGTTGTCGTAGATCCGAAAGAACCTATTCAACATCACATGTTAATTATATAAGGATTCATTTGAGCTTTTTTATTTCAATACAAACAATCAATTCTGACATTCAAATTCTAACTATATGATCAAAACATACCCATTATTAGAGCACAACCATATAGTTTGAGAGTACGTAGAGTGGGACACCCGTTAGCTAAACTCATAACATTAGCATCACTAACTCCCTTACGCCAAGCAAGATTCATTGACTCAAGATGGCGGCAAGTTAAATCTAATAGCCTGCAAACCCTATAACTTAAATATTATGAATCACACATTTCAAGTTAAATGCGGCACATGTGTAACAATATCATTGCGACTTTGTCAAAAGCCTCTTTGACATATCCGCAAAGGTTCAAAGTCTTCAATTTTCTACAATAACCACTAAGATACTTGGGGGGCCTCATTGATTCACCATGGAAAAGCTTCACTTTATGTCCACACTATCATGTATATTACTGTATATTCGTATCGTGCCATAAAGTCACACCATTAATGAGTATCTTTAAACATAGAAAACGTGAATCATAAAGCGGAAAGATAAATCAGAAACAAAGCGATTACCTCAAATGCTTCCTCTTCAGGATCACAATTGATGGAAAGAAATTTTGCTAATTCGTCTCTGTGAAAACTCTTGTCTACCTCGTCTGCTGCAGCTATTATCTGGTAGGACATAGTTCTTTAAGAAGAAAAGAAAATGAACTTAATATATGTATAGATACGTTTAGCTTATTTACCTCTTTATAATGGTTTAATTTATCTTCCACTTCCTGGGATAGGAGTCCCTCCAATATCGGCCAGCAGCCGAGTGTATTTTGGATATTCCGTCCGCCAAGAATTAGATATGATAAAAGACATTAAATCACTATAGAAAATGAAAGCAGATACGGAGTACCAGGTTAAACACAAACTGTGTACCTTGAGTGTGGTAGATAATTTTTTCCATTTTGCATGTTCTTCGTCTGTACCTTGTTTGAGGTTTGCAAGAACCTTTATCTTGGTGCCGTGGACCTGATTAACCACAAACACAAAAGTGTTATTATGGAACAAATAATAGATATTCAATTGTGAGGCATGGATTGTCCATCAATGCTTAATCAATAATCGTAAAAAAACAAATAAAATTAAAAAACCATCTTTTGTAACACCCCTATAATCTGGTTTAGCGGAAGCATGGATGTTTGGGTGCTACTAAACTGGTATCGCAACACAAAGTATAGATGAACAGATTTACCATTAGAAACTTCATAATCAAAAGTATTATGTTTACATCATTCAAAAATAGTGCGGAAATATAGGCCCATAAAGAGTTTAAGAGGTCCCAAATATATGTCAGAGTTGTCTATGACCATGCCATGCCATGCCAAAAGCCTTCAACAGTTAGTTATCGCCTTAAACCTGGAAATACATGCTAAAAAGTGTCAACACGAGGTTGGTGAGTTCATAGGTTTGCATAAATATGAATGAAGAGTAAGAGTAAGGTGAGTTCAACAGAAAGTTTTATGACCATTGTGTCGCTCACAATGTCATGAAAATAAATGTTTATCGTAAGCAGAGTTTGCAATGTGGACCACAAGAGTTAAAGTTTGTCTAATCGGTTCATTCAGTTATGTGACCAGTTCATTCGGTCATGTGACCAGTCCATTCGGTCATGTGACCAGTCCATTCGGTCATGTGACCAGTCCATTCGGTTATGTGACCAGTTCATTCGGTCATGTATGTACATAGCAGTTGGGCCAGTTCATTCTGTTATGCAGGCATAAATGTTTTAAGCACTTGTGTCCATGAGTAAGAAATCAAGTATGTAACATGTAACCACATAACACATTCGAGTAAACAAACAAACATTTAAGTAGAGCAAGTAATGATTTGAGTAAACAAGTGGCATATTCAAGAAAAACAAGTATTGCATTTAGATAAAAACGAGCATGTATTCTCCCCCAAAACAGTTATAAAACAAGTAAAAGTAGGGGCCATGAACTCACCTTAGATGAATGGTTAGTATCAGAAATAGTGTGATGTGGCACGCAAAACGAGGTAAACCCCTAGTCGCGACCTAATTAAATATTAACGTGTCTTAGGTCGTAAACATGATATGTATGTCATGCACATGCATTTTATAAGTTTTATCACCAATATACGTTTGCGTTTAAGTTTTGCAAGTTAAAAAAATGGTTTATTCGAAAGTTTTCCAAAAATATTAGTTTTAAAAAAATTAAAAAGTGTGTTTTTGCTCAAATTCTCCCGACTGTATCTCCCTCGCTACTTGACCTCGGGTTCCGATTCAACTTCCTCTTTCTAGTGTTGCAGCCCGTCAACAAGTTTCGTGTTTGGTGGTATCTCCCAAACGGGTCGTAAGATGGTTAAAAACAGTTTCAAAATGGCTGGGTCAGACACGTTTTTAAATTAGTTGCTGATGGGATTCTCATAAACGATTGTTGGGCAAAGTTTAGCATGTCGTAACTTTCTCGTTAGAGCTCGGTTTTACATGATTCAAATTGCTATTTCTAGGTGGTTACGTTGACTACATTTTTCATAATTATCACGGTCCATTATAACTAGCGTAGGGTACCTATAATCGAGCCTTAATATGGTCCAACAGCCACGTTTTATAACAAATTTTAGTTTTCTGTTTTTAATTTCTAAATGTCGAGGTTACTTTCGATTATCCTAGGTCTCGACTATATTTAACTAATATTGATATATTTAGATATAGTGGTCAAGGTTTTCACAACAAAACAAGTTTCTGGTGTGAAACCCGTGAAACGCCAAACACCAGATAGTTGAACACATTTTCGAAAAATATGGCTTTTGGACATGTACACGCCCGCGAGTCTTATATACTGAACATGTTACATTTTTCAATGTATTTGAGTGTGGTAACAAGTGTTTTAACAACCCATCAAATTCTAGTGGTGAACACCAATGTAACACAACATCAGGTGCTTGTTCACTTTTCGAACAAAAATAAAAAGAAGGTTTTTCGAACATGAACCCTTCTACAAGCTCAAGGTTTTGAACATATTATAGTAATATAATTATTTAGGAGTGTAGTAACAAGGTTTTTACCAACAAACTTATTTTGAGCCGCGAGTTGCAAAAAGAAAAGTTGTACATCAGGTAGTTTACCCGAAAAGTTCAAAACAAGATTTTTGAAGTACAAACGCATATAGGTGATATATATTTCGTGCATGCATGATATATAAGAGTTAATAAGGAATATGAGATGGATTAGTTAAGAGCTTACTTGTTGTCGAGTGAGATTGGTGACAAAGAACTCGAATTATCGACTAGAAAACTCTAACCCAAGCTTAATAATCACTAGTAAATACCCCTCTATGTTATACTAGCTACAAATCCAGAAGTATCCTTGTGGTTTCCTGGTGTATTTGGATCGAGCAAAGAAAAATGAGAGTGAGGTTTGTCGGTTGTGTTTAGTGTGAAAATAAACCCAAAGTAACCCAAATTGAAACAAGCTTGGAACCTTGCTCTTTGTATGTGTTTTCAGTCGAGTATAGGCAGAGAAAAAGAAAGTAAATTTGTGAGTTTGGATGTGATATAGTGAAGTCACGAATGGCTAGTTTACCACGGAAGTATTTGAGGTAGGTTGACTAGTCTTTGGTGTAGTCACAAGTTAATGTATGCACATATCAGCAAGTGAAAGATTCCAATGTATTCATGTGATTGTGGCGTGGATGGGTGTTAGGCTCAAGGAAGTTTTTGTGATTTCTACGCTCCTTGCTCTTCTCTAATTGTGGCTGGTCGAAATATATAAGAGAGGAGAAGAAAGTGTATATTGTGTTTGAATGGTGAGTGCAAAGCTTGGTTAGGTAGACACAATATATATTGAAATTTTTGGAAAGTTATTAAAAGGATTTTCATGCCTAGATAAATGTTTATCATCAAACTAGAATTGTGTATGTTGGGGCTGCATTTGACGTGTAAACAAGGCCAAGAAAAAGGTAAGATTCACCTTGAGCCAATCAATAACTCACATGAATGCATAAGGGTTTGTTGTATCACCAAAATAGCATGGAACATGGATCAATGTTGTCTAGTTTGCCACAAATGGCAGGGAGGGGGCAGTACTATACCAAAGAAAAGACAAAAACCTGAATTTGGTGTATTATTATTGTAGAAGCATGTATATGTATGTATTAGTTAAGGTGGTGGTGTTTACGGGTATGCATAAATGTCGTAAACGCGTAACAAATGCGTTTTAAGTAAAACTTGAAAAATAAAAAGTGCAAACTTTTAAAATATGACTGAAATAGTCATATGACATATAATTTATGTAGTCTTAACATTGTGTAATGACGGTTTACGTTTAAAGTTGTTTTTCGAATTACACGATTTAACTAAAAAGTCATACGTAAAATATACTCGCGTAAACTTCAAGATAATTAATTTGAGTTTAGAAAATAATATTAAGCTGTAAAATAGCGGGTTGTTATAATCTTTGCATAGCATACAACCATCTATAAAGAACTAATGTTTCATTTAGACATTTCATCAAACACTGACTTTGCATCAGTTACATAATTTTAGCTATACCAGATAATAGGCCGCACTGTCAATTTGAATCTCCAATTCAAACACCTACTTTCAAAAGCACACAATAGATCATTAGGAATTCATAAAATTTAAATTATTACCTTTGATTATATAACAACTGGTGAGCGCTTGTCCAAACACTATAGGTTTCCTATATATCTGCAATCATAACAAAGAAACATGATTACTCGAAGAAACATGACTAAAAAACACATTATATAACAAACAGAAAAGTCATAAACAATCTCCTAAAGACCTTACTTTTAGTGAATTGAAAACAATGACTTGGTAATCAAAACTCTAAATGGAAGACTTGATTTAAGGTTTAGGTTTCAATGGATGAAATGAGGGATTTGAAAGATTTAGGGTTTTGAATTTGATTTGATGATTACCTATTTCGATTGCCGTATGTTTTCTTGTGTGAATGATTGAGGTCTTGAGGAGGATTAATTTCAATCAGACGTTTCATTGTGAGATAATGTAGGATCTCGAATTTGAATTACTTTTTTTTTAGCTAAGAAACTTTCCGCCTTTACTATCAAATTAAATCCTCTTGATAAGCTATTTGTTTTGAATTGTCTATAATTAGGGAGTAGGTATTAAAGCATGTCATTATTGTTTTGTATTGTCTATCACAAAAATTGGC
This sequence comes from Artemisia annua, assembly GCA_014162995.1. NCBI lineage: Eukaryota > Viridiplantae > Streptophyta > Magnoliopsida > Asterales > Asteraceae > Artemisia > Artemisia annua. Next base: position 77,675 of record LBNU01019256.1, read on the forward strand.
TTGCTCCATTGGTTGACGCTATGTTGAATGAGAGTACAGACCCGGGTTCGATTCCCATAGGTGCCTAATTTTTTAAATTAATTACGTGATAGCACTAAAGTTGACAGCGTGGCACACGAAAGTGACAGCGTGGCACATGATGCCTAGGTGGATGATGACTCATATTATACAGTCAGCATTTCATTCTCATGGTACAGCTTTCAAAGCATCAAGTGCAACTCATATCTTGCCTCATATATATGTAAAGATTTTCTGTATAAGCTTTGTAGCAAGTATATATTTGGACTACGTCTACTCTTTATAAAGGATATTTTAAGGGTTCTATAAAGGATATTTTTAAATGAACGAAAATATAGTTTTATCACTAAAGTGACTCTTGTCAAAATTTATGGACTTTCCTTATACATAATTTGCAGCCATTGTTATGTGGATAATGATCCATAATGTGTCTGACTTGTCACAAAATTTATTATATGTATCTTACTGTTATTTTCCCTTATGAATTATACTAAAATTGTTAATCCTTTTATTGTATGTACTAAATGACTGGATTAACAAATTTAAATTAGTGACACATCAACTTCATTATGTTAGATTTGGTTGCTCACAATTGATTAGTAGGTTTAGGGCTCGTTTGGTATTCGGTGATTGGTGGGCGTGGATTGAAAGAAACATTGAATAATATGTTTGGTATTAATTTGTTTTTCTGACACATTATCATCAATGATAGATTTCATACCTACATTCTCTAGTTACTATGAGTGATATCAACCAATTAAAATTACTTTGACTGACACATCCTTTCTAGTTTCCAACCAAAATCCTCAACCACAAATAAATATACTTCTTTTTCTTAATCATTTATTTTCTCTTATCTTTTATATAATAAAGCAAAACCCCAAGTGGGGACTTTTCCATTTAAAAAAAACTAAACCATACCTTATTTAGTAATAATATTATTTAGAAAAAAAATTATTTTCTTATTAGATAATATTTTATATTTATCCATAACACAAGTAGAAGATAAATACAAAAAATATAGATAAGATGCAATTAACAATAGGGTTAAAATTTTTAAATAATTATCTTTAATAATAAAAAACTATAATTAAACATCATAAATCAAACAAAACAAAGATTAAATTATTTGTTTTTTAATAAATAAAAATATATGATTCAAAAAATTTTAAAAAAAACCCGCGCGTGCGCGGGCATTATAAATAGTTATTTTTAAAATAATACCTTTATATTTAATTAATTAATATTTTTTTTCCTCTATCATTTTTCTCTCTCATTTTTTTCTTTCATTATATACCAAATCCAAATCATATTCTAAACCCGTGATCATGCCAAATGCACCCTTAATATAATCAATAACGAAAACAAGTAGTTAGTAAGATACACGCTACACACATTCATGTGAACAAGGTGCACATGCTTTTAGCCTCATATTTCAAGATTTCGTTGATTAAATTGCATTTCTGCATTATCTAGTTATTTTCATTTTAGAAAGTTTTTCGATCATTTACTTTATGTTTAGCAACATCTATTCTCATTGATATCTCCATACGACAAACACTTTCTAGTTTCTTTACGATTAAAAAATTTTCAGGTTGCAATTAGGATGACTAATTATGAGCCACTCCTAGTCAAAAAAATATTTGTGACTATTACATTAAAATATACGAGGTATCAAGTTTAATTCTTACTAAATGCAAACAACGATGAAGTGATCACGCCAAAAAGGTTTTGTTAGATTTGTAATTTGCCTGACTTATTAAAAAACCCGTAAAGTAGACGGCCAAAAAGATAAAAAATCATAGTTAAAAAAATATATATACACAAATAATGTTGTCTTACAAGTGCCTAAACCCAAGTTATTTATTTATTTATTTATTTATGTACGCTAATATTTTCATAATCACTTCCGGATACCGTCCCAAATAGGGCTGTAAACGAACCGGACGAACATGAATGGAGCCTTGTTCATGTTCGTTCGTTTATTTTTAACCGGACAAATAAACGAACATGAACGGTTAAACGGATTTTTTTTTGTTCATGTTCGTTTATTAAGAAAATAAGTTGTTCATGTTCGTTTATGTTCGTTCATTAAGACACTAAACGATCGAACATAAATGAACATAGACAAACAAACAAAAACTTTATTAAATTATACACAATATAGTGTTTTATAAGTGTAATTTGTTTAAACAAAACAATTTTAAAATTATACAATTAAAAGATAAATTTATACGAATATAAATAAATACATGAACATAAACGAACGTTAACGAACACATAATCAAACGTTCATGAACATAAATAAACGGACGCGACTCTTGTTAATGTTCGTTCGTTTAACTAAACAAACGCAAAATATTGTTCATATTCATTCATTTAATAAATAAATGAACATAAAACGAACTTTTTACCGAACGGTTCATGAAATGTTCACCGACTCCCAAATGTTCACCAGCGAAGTTATTTTTATCTATTTTATTTTATTTTGTTTTTTTACACACCCACGACATTTTGGTCTTAAATTGACCATAAGATTTATAAAACAAAAATATCTTTCATTTATTATTAAAATTTATATATTAAAACAAGAGGGTGAGAATGTGAAGGAATGAGAACCAAAGAGGTCCTATCTTTATTTAATGATTCAAAAACAAACAACAAAACACTCCTATTGGATACTCTTCTCTCCCGCCAAATCCCCAAATGACCACCATGCTCCTCCACTCTCTCACACCATCTCCACCGTCACTCCGCTGCCATCGTCATCGTAACTTGGTTAAAACCAACCATCACATCCTCCTCAAAACAAGAACCACTTTCACTTGCAAAGCACTCTATGATGACTCAGATGATGTATACTTTACTATACTACTTTCAGTTATATTAACTATTCTTTATTTTTAAGGGAAAATTACCGAAACAGACCGGTCGCCCTATGACTTATCACTTTCCAGGCCTAAAATTTTCAAATTATGTAGACTGAGGGCGACTCATTTTTTGGGCTACTCGTGTCTACGTTTGACACGCGTCCTTAAACAATCGAATAAAGATTAATCCACCTACAATACTTGGACACTTTGTTGGCTAGTGGTTGCGTTGTACAAGTTGCATAGTCGCCGGGTCTATTTCAGACTTTTTAAAATTTTAGGCCCGGAAAGTGATAAGTCGTAGGGCGACTGATTTATTTTGGTAATTTTCCCTATTTTAAATATAGTTTTAGATTTTGATGATTTTTTTGGATTGTTAGTACTTGTTGGATGCTCCTGTTCAAGCTGGAGATGGATTTTCTTTTAGTGGAGGTTTTTTAATTTACTTATTATTCTTCTCCTTAATTTGGTTTATTAATTGTGTGTTTTGTTTGATTAGTGTTTGTTTTTTTAAACAGGGAAGTATTCAGATGGACCGAATCCGGCTGATGATTGGTTTAAGCAAGGAAAATATGTATGTTTCGCTCTTCTGAAATTGTTTACTTTGATCAAATTAGGGCATGTCATCAAACATTAAAAAGACAAAGATTCACAACTGTTCGTTTGTTGATGAGCCAATCACATACTGCTAGGCCAAACGCCAGTTTGCCACATATGATCCCGTATTATTATTATTCTTGATATGAAAAGAGATTACAATTACCTATTTATAAATGCTACTCCAACATAATTATGGTGGAGCACTAAATCAAACTAACAAAGATAAATATTGTCTAAAAATTATTACAAACCTTAAACATTATCCCTAAATGTATTATCGTCTAATGCACATGATGTTTGTTTGTTCATAGTGTTAAAACCTTAATTTCATAAGTTGTCGATGTAACCCGTCTATATGTTAGTGTGATTTACAAGGAGAAAAGTATGGTATGCCATCTATAAAACATATCTGCCAATCTGCCATCAATCTTTTCATCTCTCCAACATACTTCTAAAGGATTATGAAACTATAATCAACAGTTATGATTTATGGCTTTATGCAGCTACGATAAGGACATATTGACTAAACAATATGAAATTCAAGTGCCATCTACTTTTCTTGGTTTATTTTAAGCAAAATTTTATGATCTTCAGATGAAAGCATATCTTGCTTATGGCAATGGTGAAAAGGCCAAGGATCCATTTTTTGGTCTTACAATGGGCGGCAGTTCTCAAGTCTCATCAGAAGTCTTCAGGTATTCTCTAAAGTATTAGTCTTTATGAGTGTTCCCTCCATCCAAAGAAAATTGCAACAATAACCGTTTGTGATGTAAATGAAAGCTGCAACATTTTCTTTATGGAAAAAATTTCCATGTTATTGTTTTCGGTTACTTGTCGGTATGAACATTTCCAGCATTTGGTTGAAGTGTACATTTTAGTGAACTTCATCCCGAGTTACACATTAACAATTTGTCTTAGGATGGAGGTCTGAAAGGGAAAATGGGTTAGGTGATTGTAAAGCAGTAATTGAAGGTGGACTATTTGCAGGGCTTTTCAATTGAAACATGATCTCTATATATAAATTGTGCACTAGATGGTTTTGCGTTGAAAGTGGAAATGCTGATAAACCGACAGTTATTCTAATTCATGGATTTCCTTCACAGGTGAGCTTCTATTTGTGGATTTTAGATAGCATAAAAGGACTACGAGTCTTTTAAGTTTATCTAAAAAAATATTTTTGTGCAGTTTGATCTAATTTTACATAGATTATATATATTTTGTTTGGTGTTTCTTAGGCTTATTCCTACCGCAAGGTACTGCCTCCGCTATCAAAGGATTATCACACTATCGCATTTGATTGGTTAGGTGAGCCATTACATCGTATAAGAACATTGTTTTCATATATGAGCTTGATTATTTGTTTGATGATACACAATATAAATAAGTTAAATCCAGGCATATGTAAGATGAATTCAGTATCAACTATAACATTTTGCTTTATGAAAGAATGAATTCACTGGCAATACCAAAAATTTACTGTCTTTCTTTGTGATATTTTGTGTGAAAACTGCAACATTTAGTTTTTTGAGCAAATGTTAATGTTAAAACTTACATTGATATCCGTGGTCTTGAATCCATATTTTCTTGCTCTGACAGGCTTTGGATATTCAGATAAGCCTCAACCCAAATATGGATTTGATTACACCTTCGATGGTAATTGCCCTCAAGGCCACACGAACTGATGGCTCTATTTATGTACCTTTTGGCAATCTAAATTCAGAAGTATATAAGAGCATACAGTGGTTCATATAATGATTTATATGTTGGTATGCAGAATTTGTGTCGGCCCTGGAATCTGTTATTAATGAACTTGGTGTCAAAAAGGTTTCACTCGTTGTTCAGGTACATGGCTGTATTCATTATAACTTATTGATCTACCTGAAACAACAATCTGGTAGGTGGCAATTGATAAAAATGGCATGCAGGGATATTTTGCACCCATTGTTGTTAAATATGCAAGCAAGAATCAGGACAAGTTGAATGATCTAATACTGCTTAATCNTAAGATGAATTCAGTATCAACTATAACATTTTGCTTTATGAAAGAATGAATTCACTGGCAATACCAAAAATTTACTGTCTTTCTTTGTGATATTTTGTGTGAAAACTGCAACATTTAGTTTTTTGAGCAAATGTTAATGTTAAAACTTACATTGATATCCGTGGTCTTGAATCCATATTTTCTTGCTCTGACAGGCTTTGGATATTCAGATAAGCCTCAACCCAAATATGGATTTGATTACACCTTCGATGGTAATTGCCCTCAAGGCCACACGAACTGATGGCTCTATTTATTTACCTTTTGGCAAATCTAAATTCAGAGGTATAAAAGAGCATACAGTGGTTCATATAATGATTTATATGCTGGTATGCAGAATTTGTGTCGGCTTTGGAATCTGTTATTACTGAACTTGGTGTCAAAAAGGTTTCACTCGTTGTTCAGGTACATCGTTGTATTCATTATAACTTATTGATCTTCTGAAACAACATCTAGTAGGTGGCAATTGATAAAAATGGCATGCAGGGATATTTTGCACCCATTGTTGTTAAATATGCAAACAAGAATCAGGACAAGTTGAATGATCTAATACTGCTTAATCCTCCGGTACACGCTTCCCAACTTGCCAGATTTAATTTTCTTTTCCCCATGTACACACTTCCGAGCACTATATCTGGAATTGCTAGTGTTCAGACTCTCAGACTATAAACTTTAACACTTAATAAAAACCATACCAAAAGGGTGAACTTCAAGTGTCATCTTTGTAGAATGCTTCAAAATTGTATCAAACACTTCAGTTAAGATATAATATTTCTTTTAATATGATTGTTGGTTAAAGACTCAAAGTGATTTCTCACATAACTCTTTTTGTGATATTTTATTCCATGACTAAAGCTAACAGCGAAGCATGCAAACCTGCCTTCAACATTGTCTATATTCAGCAACTTTTTGTTGGGTGAAATATTCTCACAGGTACTTTACGCAGTTATACATGTAAATTACATTTAACTTAGTTTAAAAGATTAAAAGATTTTATTTGTTGAATTACCAACCAGGATCCTCTTAGGGCAAGCGATAAAGCCTTGACAAGCTGTGGACCTTATAAAATGAAAGAAGACGATGCTATGGTGTATAGGAGACCTTATCTTACATCTGGCTCCTCTGGCTTTGCTCTAAATGCAATTAGTCGCTCAATGAAAAAGGAGCTTAAGGTGCTGTATCGTTTGTTCTTTTATTGTAAAGGTCTTAGAAAGGGATTAAGTTTAAACTGGTCATGATAAAGTATGGGGCAGGCTGGTGCGGGTCAGATTGACTCTTCAACAATGTTTCATTCATTTTATAGTTTTATACTTGATGAATGTGTCAATTTTAATTTTAAAACAGTACCATAAATAATAGTAATAATACTCTTTGAAGAAAACACTAGGAGGTTACTTTAGACTTTGGGTGACTTTTAACCAGTTTGACCCATTCCTTTCATCAACGTAGTATTATTTTTATTTGACCCGTCTGAGATAAAACACAATCCAAATTGACCCATATGTTAGTAATGGGTCAAAACTGCTACCTCTAGGCTCTGGTTGGTATCCTCTTACTTTTGGGTAATAATCTGTTTCATTTGTAAACAAGGAAATCGGCACTTTTTTTGGTATATAACATTATCTTCATTATCTTTTTATAAGTCCTTCAAGATTTTTTTCATATCTTTGGCATTCTGATCATGCAGGATTATGTTGAAGAAATGAGAAAAATTCTGATGGATGATGATTGGAAAGTTAAAACTTCAATATGTTGGGGGCAAAGAGACCGTTGGCTAGACTATGATGGTGTTGAAGATTTCTGCAAGGCTGCTAAACATCGACTAGTTGAACTTCCTATGGTACCAGCATTTATATTTCATCTAATATGATCACTCTGAAACCAAATAATTATTGGCCAAAATTTGTTTTGCAGGCAGGGCATCATGTACAAGAGGACTCAGGTGAAGAACTTGGTAACATTATTGCTGGACTCGTTAGTAGAAAGGTTCGGATTTGATGTCTTAGTCACATTTCTTTTTTCAAATTTGTCGATGAATCTATATGCTTTTTTTGTCATGTGAGCATAGTTGGAAACAAAAATGGTATATATGTGATTAATTATTGTTATTTGTAAAATACATATGAATATGAGAAGTACATGTATATTTTCAAGATTATAACTCAAGAAAAAGAGAAGAAATAAAGTAATTTTGTGTGGTTATTATACGAGTCTATTTGACTAATGGCTATATGGATCAACCCAACAGTAATCTTCTTGAACTGCCTTTCGCCATCTTCTCTTGAATGTTTCTAGTTCATTGAAAGACTGTTTTCGAACCTGCCAAATCAAAGAAAAAATGTATTATTCAATGTGTTAATACTTGTTTGAAGTATTTGTAAGTCTGTACTAACTATAAAAATATCCTTCGACTTTTTGAACAGCTCACATCAACTTCTAAGTTGAAAGGTAAGTTTATTTTACTTGAAAGTCGTCTAATGTTATCAAAAACTTTTGTAATAAAAGATAGATATACGTTAAATTGGTGTCATGTTCTTAACAATATCGAAAACATTTGTTGTTGTATAAATAGACGCATAAATATTTTGTCTCATAAATATTGTCGAATTTAACATTTTGTTGACATCCAAGTTGGTCAGATGTCAAAACATTTGTTTTTATAAACTGTCAGTTCTTTAGAAATCAATCGTCAAATAATAGGCAACTTAAAAAATAGGATGATGAAAGATCAGTAACATTTAAAAATCTGTTAAAAGTATTGGTTGCATGTTAAATTATTGTTGTAATAAATAATATTTAGATTTTATTTTAAAGGAAGTTATAGTATTGTTAGAAATATTTTTATGCATTTATCACATGACTGTAAATAAACCATAGTAAACACAACTTCTAGACGAAGTACATTGAGCTGAAGTCCCTAATCATTTTAAATTATGTCATGTAAGATGCTATCTAACATGTCGAGTCAACACAAATCATTAGTTTATGTATTCAATTATTATTAATGTCAATGTCTTTATAATATCAAGAGAAGATGCAGAACTTACCTCAGTTCTTATGTCAATGTGGTTGGATTCCTTAGAAACTGCCTCTTGTGAAGGCTCTTTTGATGATGGTTCACTATTTGTCTGCATAAACAATTCATAACCATTAATAAAATCCACATGATCACCATGTGCAATCATTCCTTTTTTCATACTCATGCTACGAAATCAACCCATGTGCATTAGTCAACTATCATCTTACAAACGTGAAATAGACTTCTCAAACTATCTTGCGTATGCAAACACATACAGATTTCAACAGAAATAATTTCCTAATAAGACGATTCATTTGCATTTACATTTTCATTAGTTAATCCCAATCCACTCATTCATAGCAAAAGTTAGCATCCTTTTATAGCATTATTCTGAAGATCACTGAAGTATAATGATTCAAAAGGTCGATCATAAACGAACCTTATTTTGTGAACCCCCGAGTGTAGGAAGACCATAGTGAACAACGTACTCAGAGTCAACAATCCCAATATACTGAGTTCGATTACCCTGTGCACAATACCCCAGTTGCATGTCCAAACCCCATGCATGAATCAAGTCGTTCTGTAACAAATTCAAAAGTCATATCGTGGAAATGGAACTCATTTTCAAAATGGTCTTTGAAAGAACAGTACAGTTCTGCTAAAATAATTATGTTTTTGTGTATGTGTGGTTACCTGAATCATATACCACACACAACGCCACGCTTCTTTTGAGAACACAGGAGCCATCATCTCGACCCACCTAAGGTAAAATTATCATAGAGCTGAATAACTGATGGAACTTATATTTGATGTTAAAGATAACCGGATGAATCTTCTACTGTCTTACCCTGTACATGGAGGATCCGTACTGTTTCTATAGCAGTGCTTTTTGGAGCGACTCATTCTTTCGATCCTTCTGTTACCACAATATTTTAAACGCTTATAACCTAGCTAAGTCAACAGGTTTGACTATTGATGTCAAACATAGAATTTTTGAATTTCGCAAACCCATACAAGCTATTTAAGTTTCCAAAAAAACAATTGAATTTATTTAGAAGAACAAAACAGAAGTCAGTAATCAAAGAAGGTTGGTACAAAACTTGCGATATATCTAAATGTTTTTCAACTTCAAAAGTACAACATCTGACCTCTAAAGTCAAATGAACTTACCTGTGAACTGTTGAGCCTTTTTCTCTTGTTGTCATTTCATGATGCACCTCTGATTTCTCAGGATCGAGTGCAGGCTGTGATATATGAAGCCCTTCTTTTCTCATTATCGATACATATCTGCATTATTAAGATCCCAAATCAAATCTACTTTCTCTTGCTATATGTAGTTGACTTTCAAGAAAAATAAGTCACGGAAATGAATAACCTTCCAGCATCAAAATTTTGGACTCCAAGATCTTCATCCCATAAGAAAATGTAAGCATACTCTGAGACGACATCTGGGTGCAAGAACCTTTTAGCAAACCACCTGAACCATCCTTTATTAAAAACCAATCTCTAGATATGTATACGTTACCAAAGACACAAAATTTACCACTTTGTTTGACTAACAGCCGAAAGATGTATGGCACGACTACTCCATTCAAGATCCTTCCAGTCATCCACAATCCCATCATAATGAAATAGCATGATCACAAAATCATCCAATGGGAACTGAATTTTTGGACAAAATGGATAAAAGAAACAATATAAGATGAATCTGCTTATATCATGGGGCATGCTAGAAAAGAATCAAATATGCGAAGTACCTTCTTAATCATTTCATTCACATTTGCTTTTTGCTTCTTTCCTACTGCCATAGCCAATAAGCTCATTGGTGATTTTGGGTTCTTCTGTTAAACAATATAAACTAGTTATACATAAAAATACTTTGGGGTAACGTTCTTATTTTAGGAGAATAAGGGGCACGCACCCTTTTCTCACGGGGTCCCCATAATGGCCGCATCTCTAGATCAGATGTTTTAACTACGATACCTTTAGGCAACGCTTCACTTCCATCCAGACTGCATTGATTCTTTATAAAACCATTGTAAAAGATCAACCTTCAATCTTTATGGCAAGAAACTTAAAGATAATTCGAACAGAAGTGCCAAACCTCACATATGTTTGTCGGTGTAACCTGCATTGAATCGAGCCTTCGTAGTCCTGGAAACCTCTGAACCAATATGCCCCGTAAGTGTTGGGACTTATCAAATCAAGGGATATCGAATAAGTAATATGAATGCAATTTTGATAATCAAATCGAGGTTGTTTATGTGGTTAAACCTCGTGATAATGTTAGTTTAGAATATTTGGATAGCGAGTTACCTGCTTATGATCTACAACGATGATTGCAGTTGCTATAAAGAATGCAGCAGAGACTATTACAACGCCAAAAAGAAGGCTGCAAAGTAATGATTTTTGCCTCTTTGTAGGCAAAGTGGCCTGATACATAAAAGTCCCAAACATTTTACCATTATATTTAACTAGAACGGTAGCAACAACAGTTAATCATTCTTTTCCCAAAACAGTAAAAAAAAGAAAAGTTTTCTGCATTTCAAACACCCTTATTAGTAGTTTTAACAAATTTAATTCAAGCCATATGACTAATCAGTTCTTCTGTTTTCCGTATTCATTGAAAACTAACAATGGCTTATGTGAAAATGCGAAAAGACACTACTGTTCACAAGCAGAATTAAATTTAAACAAAATATGAAACAAAATAGGTACGCAAAATTTAAAAAGTTTGCTGATACGTCTTAACACACGTTTGTTAATATTTACACACGGATGTTAACGCTTTTGCTGGACCAAACAGTCGATATTTAATGGTATAAAAAAAAAAAAAAAAAAAAAAAAAAAAAAAAAAAAATCAGTATATCTCAAATCCTAATGAAATAGTTAATCCAAGACGAGCAACTTACAGAATTGTTCTTCATATGATATGATCAACTTTGAAGGGTCCAAAGAAGATGAAACGTTGAGTTGAAATGTATTCAAAGATCAACAAATAATATGATGATGAATATATTTTTAATAAATATATATACATACAGAAAGAGAGAATGAATGAATAAAAAGAAAGTTGACTTTAGAAGTGAATAAAGGGGAAGTGGAAGGAAGCTGAATACAAGAAGATTTTGAGTGCACCTTTACTTACATAATAAGTGCGATTTTACCGGCAAAATTTGAATAAAATATAAATAGTTCGAATCCCACCTTACCCCCGGCTTGCTTCTCTGTCTGAGTGTTTTCATTACACGACATTCAGTTATAAAAAATATTTATAATTTTTATGTGGAATAATCAAATTTATATATATTGATATTCTTATTGCTAGAAAGGCAAATATCACACGATCTAATCCCAAACTATATAGAGTTTTCAACGATGACATGAATGATGACATGTAATGTGTCGAATTATGATATGATATTGATGGCTTAATATAGACATAATTTGAAAAACAATTTTAATTGCCTTCTTAAATAAGTACACTGTTTTTATTTCACATCTTTTAATTACGGAGTATTAAACTTTCAATGCTATTTATATGTAAACTATAATGACAATCGACATAAAATATGTACAAAACACATACGAATACATATTTTAATATGCAAAATTATATCTCTTATGTTTGTCTTTTCGTCACAAGGTTTAACCACATAAACAACCTTGATTTGATTATCAAAATTGCACATATTTCGATAATCAACTTCATTCTTTATGAATTCATGAAACAAGCGGCCCATCGGACGGGTCTGAGGTCTACTATTCTAGATATTTATATATCTCTAACCGGCCAGTATGTCGCCGCGTAGCCAAAAGCTCGTTGATATTCAATTATGTTTTATCATTAAAGGATAAAATTTTATAATAGGTTTAGGGATTGCGTCGTAGCGTTGCGGGTTGGGGTCCCACTAACCGTTTTACCCAAATTTAACCAACTTTTGGTTAGGTTAATATTGGTCTTATCAACATAATTTACATAACAGCTATTTGTGTAGCTATTAATAAAGTGCGATTCAAACACTACATGAAGTATAAGGTCTAAATTCTAGTGATCTTAACACAATTCAACAAATGATTAATGCCATTCAAACACTCCCAAAACCCAGCAAAAATGAAGGAGAAAACGTACCTTAGTATATTAATCAAGCTATGCTATGAAAGTATATACAAGATCTGGTCAACAATTTACATTTAATAAAACAAGACAAAAAGCCATGTTATGTACAACAAATAAATTTGGTTTGTAGTATCAAACTAAAATTCCTAGCTATCTATGAATCACATTACTATGATACAAATATCTTATGATAGACATTAAATCATGGCCTGCTACAAGTGAAATAATATTATGAATCTCTAGTTTAGCACGAATTAAGTAAATCACAGATATCATAAGGGCTAAACCCGAAGAGATCCCACTAATAACAAATAAGCCACCAAACCTTTCAAGGCTCAAGGTTTTAGGAGTTTCGGATGAATCTTGGGGTAATACTGGAAACTCAGTCTGGAACCACTTCTTCTCCAAATTTCTTAGAGTTTCATCTTCTCTTATCTTAGCGATTTCCTTTGACATATCTGTTACAAGATGTGGCAAGCCTTTTGCAAATATCTGAAAAAAATGTTAAAGATGCATGTTACTGATAAGTATACATTTGAAAAAATAAATGACACGTACATGTATGATATGTATGGTGTGTCTGCCTCAGTACGAAGTAACATTTCAATTTTGCACAATTGAGTAATGTGGTAGAAAATTGTACTTACAAAGGCAAATCCAGAAGAAGTTGTAGGTTCAGACGAGACCATGGCATAGTCACCTGAGTACCTACCAAGAAACATTTTGATATATTGGAACTTCATCAACAATGGCATCTGCGCCACCATTTTTTCCACCTTTTGTTAAAGCATCAGCATAATCCTCGTATGAATAATATGATCTTTGCTTAGAATCTGTAAAGTTCAGATTGCGAACTGTCACTCCTCCAAAAAAAGAACCACCATGAAACCCCACGATACCCCCTTTTGAAGCTAATTCAAACTGTTCAACTGTCAATAGTGAAGCCAATGTTGCAGTGTAGCTTGTAATCAAGATAAGCACAGCGATTAACCAAGTAAACATCACAAATCTTGAAAGGTTGCTTGAAAACTTCTCTTCTACAATTTGAAACATAACCCACTATGAGATTTTGTAAACATATGTTTTAAGACAGAAAATGCAATTTATATTAAAAGAGTACCTACTTTGAGCAAAAAATATTGTCAATAAGATGAGCCAAAGTATCTTTCCAATTCCTTGGGACGGCGAACTTCTATATTCTTGATTCATAGCTTCGATAGCCCAAATAACGAAACAATTGAGGATAATAAACGCAGAAAAAGTTAGCCATAGATTTAAATCCAATGGCTTTAAGAAGATCCATATATCTTTTTTCTTCATTTTTGCGAGTGTTCCTAAACCAAGGTCAGTGTAAGTGGCTGTGAAATCAACTAATTCGGATCGATTTGCAAGAATTGTTGAATCTCCAAGGACCCCATCAATATCCTGTTTAACATTTATTAATTTAGAAATAAATATAATTATTAGCAATTGGTGCATATATATATAAAACATGAAGACTTTAATGAACTGCATACCTTATTATGGACCTTTTCTATAAGCTTGTCGTAACTTCCATTTGCGAATGGAATGAATTCATACGGTACTTCATATGGTAATGCTTGAATGCAAGTCTTGAAAACATCAACAGAGAACCCAGTGGCATGTGTGACATTTGTTTGATTATCATAAACTGCATCTACGAAAAACTTAAATCTAAGTCCTGTACGGACACCAATCCTTAGCTTTTTAGCATTACTCGTTCCCAAGATCCAACCTTTTGGATTCGCTGTAGACCTTCCAGGCCATATAACATCTTCAATACCATTACCAGGATCTGGAACAACAGCGTTCAATGAAAGGTGTGTTTTTCTAATTCCTTTAGACAATGTCCAGTATCCCACTTTCTTTTCTCCAAAGTCGACAGCATTTACAATCTCTAATCTGTTGGTGATTATTTTTCTTTCGCTGAGCCTAAAGTCCCCACTCATTCCCTTAAATTGGATCTTTAATATTTCATTTAGAAGCAACGAACCATTTTGTGGGAACTGAATTCTTTCGGCAGACTTCGCTAGTGCCCAGATTGTGTCATACGCCCATATGGCAAGCATTGGCGCGTCTATTGAGAATTTCTTGTTCCATCTTTTGGTGAAGTAATGTAGCTTTCTTGATGCCGGAATATAAGGCCTAAAACCAAGTGCTCCTTGCGACGACTCAATAACTTCAAATTTGGTAGATTGCAAGACGTCAATGGTTTTTTGAGTCATGATCCATGCATAATCTTTACTCATCATTCCTAATCTTTTTGCATATAGAAAAATCTTAGATGCTAATGAAGGTGAGATATCCACAATGATCACAGTTGTATGAAACTTCATGAGCTTATGCAACTCCTCGATAATTTGCTCATTACTTGCTGAGGCGGAAATGGAACATCTGTACGTAAGTCGTATGTTTTTGTCTTGAAATGATTCGAACAAAATATTTAGCATGTCTGAACCATGATCAGTGTCCTGATGCATAAAAATAACATCCCTCCATTTATAATATTCGACAAGGGCAACAATGCTTTTCCCTATAGAAATTTCGTCTTCTTTTATTTGGAATAGGTAAGGATACTCCCTCAGGGACTTACCAGCAAAAGAAAATATAGGTACCTTCACTTTGTCAGATATTGAGCCTAACAATTCTGATCCAATGAATGTTTCTGGGCCTATGATTGTATGCACCTTAACGGTATTTAGGAGATCAAGTACTGCACAATAAATTATAACACAGTTATGTTTAAGATATCATTAGCTCTACAATCTTTCAAACTACCATTTGGGAGGTGAGTATAGATGTTCATTAATTCCATCTCCAACCAGTTATATATTTGTATATATTTTCTTCTTTCTTGTTGGTGTTGTTGGTTGCTTTTCTCTCTATGAACGATTGAATAACAACAATATATACCTGACTTTTATTGATATATGATCGTTAGTTTACAAAGTAGTTTACATGGGTATTTATACTTTCCCAAAAGACACATACGAACCATCATACCGGTTCACTAATTGGTATGACTTTTCTAACAGACACAACTAATCTAACCGACACAAACTTAACTGTCATAACCGAAAATAACTACTTTTCGGTTGTAGACTTTATTCTTGACACACTAGACCCCTAAACTTATATACATACACATATTTGACTTTACATGGATTAATACATTAGTATCCAATACTCCTCCCTAATTTATTAATCCATGCCTTTGATATCTTCAAGCTTCATCATCTTTATCTTGGACAGATTGCAGCAAGTCTTGCTCTTTAAACTTTGGCTTGTTTCCACTTTCTTTGTCTTGATCTTCAACACTAAATATGTCTTGAATTTTCTCCTTGATCAGTCTTCTATCTTCCATGTCTTTAATCTCATCTTGATCATCTTTGTCACCATCTTTCTTCATTTGTATTGCTTTGTATTCTTGAATCTCCAACACACTATTTCTAGTGTCACGATCTTCTGGTTCAACTTTCTTGTTGCTTGATTTAATGTCTTTCTCAATTTGGTTCTCCTTCTGAAATCTTGATGGCGTCTCTTGATGCTTCTTGCATTCGCCCTTGTCAACTCTTTCTTCTTCTAGGAGTTTCTTATCTAAAGTAACTCCATGGTCTTCTTTCTCAAACTGTTCTCTTTCTGATCTTAACTCTTTCATCTCTTTGCTTGTGCAATCTCTCAACTTCTCGAGGTTCTCTAACTCTATTTGCATTTGTTTCNNTAACTCTATCTGCATTTGTTTCTCAAATGCCATTTCTCTATTTCTTATTTTCGTCTCAAACTCTTGTTTTTCAATCTCTAACTCTTGAAGCATTTCAAACTTCCAAAATTCTAGTTTACTCTTCAAATCAATTTCTATCTCTGACCGCATATCTTCTAACTTTTCCTTTTGAATTTCATCCTTCTCAATGACAATTCCTTTCCTTCTCGGTTCTTCCTTTAAGGATGTTATCTCTTTTTCATCTTTACTAGTAACCATCAATAGCGCTGGTTCGTCATCTTCGAACACAAGGTTTGCTTTTTCTTCTCTACGGTTTGGTTTTGGACAATTTGCAGCAAAGTGTCCAAACTCATGACAATTATAACATTCTATTTCTCTAAAGTCTCTCCTATGGTAGTTTTGATCTCCATAGTTTCTCTTGTTTCTATCATAACTATCTCCATTCTTACTATCTCTTGTAAATCTTCCTTGGCCTCTTCCTCGTGTCTGATTACCACCTCCTCGTCTCTCATTTCCATAGTTGCGTTCATAATTTTTGTTATTCCCTTGACGTGTGAACAATAATTTCTCACTATTATCTTCCTCATTTCCTTTTCTAAACTTAAGCCTTTCTTCATAAGTCTTAAGTTTTCCAATAACCTCTTCTAATTTTGCTTTCTTAAAATCTACAACCATTTCAATGGTTGCTACTATTGGTACAAACTTATCTGGCACTGCATTCAGTAATTTCCGTACTTTTGTTTGTTCATCAAACGTCAATCCACATGTAGCAGCCTTTGTAATAATACTCATCAACCTCCCGGCAAATGAATCTATTGTTTCATCTTCTTTCATCACAAGTCTCTCAAATTCTGATTTAAGTTGTTGCGAGTGTGCTTGTTGTACATCTTCTGTCCCGATAAATCTAGCCTTTAGTGAATCCCAAATTTCTTTTGCTGTTTCACATCCCGCAACTTGCATTTGCAAATCTTCTGGTAACCCTTGAAATAGGTATGCTGACGCCGAACTATCCTTCTTTACATCAATCTCTTTTGATGTACTTACTCCTTCTACTAAATCCCATACTCCATTTGCCAATAATATCTTTTTCATTCTTAATGCCCATAATGTATAATTCGTATTGTTTAAAACGGGGCATTGATATGATGGTAACGATGTGGTGAAAACAATTCTGTTTTCGTTTTTATCTCCCGACATATCCTTTGATTTAATTTTCTTCTAAAAACAATATACTTCTAATAATAGTCGACCTTAAATTCTTCTTTCTAACCTCAATAATAATATGCAACTTCTAAAACCAGTATAATCTTAATACTTCTAAACTTTCTAATAATGATCGAACTTAAAACTTTCTGCCTAATCACAATAATTCTCAAGCAATTCTAAACGTTTTCTAATACGAATTGTAATAGAAAAAGTATATTCTACTAATAGAGAAAAAAACAAGTATTAAAAATATAAAACCTGTAATTTCTCTTGGGCCTTTTCAATTCTTGTGGGCTTCTAAAAACTGGCGTTCTCTACTTCTCTTATACCCAAATAATAATCTATCCCCAAACAAAAAACCCGCTTCCTTTTCTTCTTCCTTCTACCTGCAATTAGGGCAAGCTCTGGTCGCCCCTTTACTTTCTTCTGGTTTTCTTCTAATCAAACGGTGGTGGTTACTTGGTTACTCTTTTCTGGCAAGCACACGGCAGTGGTTTCACACAACCGGGTACGTTTCTCTTCTCTTTTTCAAATTCTCTGATTCGATCTTTCTTATAATTGAATCGTGTCTTTCTTTCTCAATTGATTCCTCTGAATCAAAACTCTTCTATGTCTATGGTTCCCTGAACCTTTTGATTTTCTTCTCTAAAACGATTCCCTGAATCGTTGTCTTTTTTTTTTGTCTCTTGATTGATTCCCTGAATCAATCGGTTATGTTTATCTTCTCTGGTTCCCTGAACCTTTTGGCTCTGATGCCACTGTTGGTTGCTTTTCTCTCTATGAACGATTGAATAACAACAATATATAACTGACTTTTTATTGATATATGATCGTTAGTTTACAAAGTAGTTTACATGGGTATTTATACTTTCCCAAAAGACACATACGAACCATCATACCGGTTCACTAATTGGTATGACTTTTCTAACAGACACAACTAATCTAACCGACACAAACTTAACTGTCATAACCGAAAATAACTACTTTTCGGTTGTACACTTTATTCTTGACACACTAGACCCCTAAACTTATATACATACACATATTTGACTTTACATGGATTAATACATTAGTATCCAATAGGTGTTTGTTAATGTTCTTTTTTATGATATATTTTAATTGTATATCTTGTAACCCTTGATGTTATTGGTCGTTAACATCCCGATCTTGATTTTAGGATCTTAGGATTTTACGATATTACAAAGCAAAAATGATCTCGGTTCTACGTAGGATCTTTCCAAGCGTAGGATCTTAATAGGATCCGGCCATAAGAATATAAGATCTAGCTTACTTTTCTTGAACCACAAGGAAATATATATATATGGTTTAAGTTTTTATTGATTTAAAAAAAACAAGAGGTTAAATTCCATAAGCATAATTTAAGCCAACATGCATTTCCTTAAACATTCATATATTTTTGTGTTTGATGTATAATAATTAGTAGATTGCATAATATATTACACAGTCTATTAAGAAATCCCGATCTTATTTAACGACCTCGATCTTGCAAAGACGAAAACTGACGCTTGACACGGAAGCGCATTTTAATAAAACCCTAATCCAAGGGTAAAAACGAGGCGAACCTCAAGGGATTAAAACACAAACAAGAGATAAGCTCTAAAATACAATTATATTAATGATCCAAAATGTCCATTACCATGATAATAAACCTTATATTTATACGGAAGTAAAACTTGCAGGAAATGTAAACTAATTATAGTACAAAACGAATTAAATAGTAAACTTAAATAATCCTCGAATAAAATCCTATTCCAGAGCTTTATGGCTTAAAGAAGGAAAAGGCTTTACGTCGTAGAGGCCACGACTTCTACGTTTCATGACCTTGAATCTTGTCCCCGTCATTCTCCCTTACTTGAAAAGAACTCGCCCTCGAGGTCTCACTATCTTTAATCAATGGGTGAATGAACAACGTCTTCAAATCCGATAGTTGTGTACCATTGGTAAGAACAGCTATGTTCTTTCCATACCAATTAAACATAATAAATTTTCTTACCCCTACGTATTGCATCTACATCATGTTGCCACGGTCTTCCTAACAAAACATGAGTTGCAACTAAGTCAACGACATCATAAGATGCAACATCAATAAGAACTTCTAATAGCAATTGGAATTTTTCAAACCTCATTCCCCTCACCTCGAGACCCTTCTTTACACAACCTAAACTATACGGATTAAGATGTTATTCGGTTGGTAACTTCAAGGCCTTAACTAACTCTCTGGATACTAGATATTCACAACTTCCCCCATCACTAATCAATGAGCAAATGTTTTCTTCAATCAAACACTTAGTTTCAAAAATCTTGTTCCTTGGTGAAAAATCTTCAAACTTCGTTGAACAAAAAGTACGTAGCACCATCAAATTTACAACCTCACCTTCATCTTGAGCAAATTCATCAATATTTTCCAAGTCATCACCAAAATCAATTCACCTCTATGATTTTTCTTCAACATAGGAATTCAAGTTCCTGTTAGGACATTCATCCGACTTATGACCCGGTAAACTACACCTAAAACACTTAGATGCCATAGGTTTCACATACGGATTGGAATCCGTCTTCTTAGCAATAAATATAATTTTCACACCACTACCACTAGGCAAAACTGGACAAGTCAAACTTGAAGATGTAATAGTTCAAACAGGTAATTGAGTTTGATTAGATTGGTTTGTCTCAGTAGAATTCAAATATGAATTTTCATCCAATGTTTCTCCAAAGTTCAAAGCTCGTTTAGACATTGACCTCCCATCCTTCATAGCTAAAGTTTGAGCTTGATCAACGGTCCAAATTGACAGAAAACTTAACTCCTCGTGGATTAATCGATTCAACCTACTAATATACCTAGTAGTAGTTTGTTCTTCATATTCCTTTAAGTTACACCAAGCTTGCAATCTCAAGAATTCACCCGTGTACTCCATCGCAGTTCTTTTTCATTGAACATAAGCATGACATTACTGATATAAAATTTGTTTAACATCCGGGGGAAAAATCTACATTTGATCATTGTCTTCATCCTTTGCTATGTATTCATTGGATACTTGCTTTATGTCCTACGTTTGTCTTGCTCTTTTTGCCACCAAGCTCCAGCTCCTCCACGTAACTTGTAAGCCGCAATCTTGACTTGTTCTTTTTTAGAAACATCAAGGATCTCAAATAACTTATCAACCTCATACAAGCAATCCAACACACCTTCAAGATCAAGATTCCCAAAAAAATTAGGAATCTCGACCTTAACATGGTACCTTTGCCGATCTCCATACCCATGTCGACTCTCGTTCCTCCTAGTCATAATGTTGAGTCAAATTGTGACCAAATTATCCCACAAAGGTATTTGAAACATTAAATCAACCTAAGTTCAGGATAGGTGATCACGTCGGAGGTCCAAACTCTTTCTTTGACAGAGTCAACAAGGTAAATCAAAGAGCAAAGTTTACCCTTGACTGAATGATCAGCATAACTGACCATCATCAGCTATCCAAAAGACTCATAAGTGAAACACCTTAAGTGAACCTCAAAGAAGTCAGAGTGAAAGACCACTGAATGGAAGTACAACAGTCTAAAGGGACTCACTGAGTGTTCACATATCTGATGATAAACACATCATATATGCCTTGTACCTTCTCAGCTACAACAGTAGCACTTTGCGTAGACAAAGTCTAAAACTGATTGAAAACTTTGTAACCTGATAACGGAGTCAACTAAAACAAAGGGCAGAGAAGTGACAAAAACCCCTGAGACCTTAGGGACTGACAAATTCCCTTAGATCTCTGATAATGACTTATCATCTTAATCCATGTAGATGAACCAATTATACTTGTCAGATACACTAAGAGTATTCCTTCAACATACTTGTAAAGTGTATCCTTAGAGCTGACTGAAGTACTCAACCACGCTTAGGAAGGAGTAATTTGAGCTAAAGCAAAGCAGGAAAACCCTTGGGAAGATAAGGACTCATCGAGAGCAGGGAAAGTAACTTGCATGTACCAAAGATGCCAGCACAGTAAAGAATCCTTAGCCACACAAGTACACATGTACCTTAACTTCTAGTTTGCTTCTAGTTTAGTTATTACTATTCTTGTAACTACTAACAATGTATCTCCCTTTATCTATATAAGGGAGGTTAGTAGTAGTGATAGGTAACGATTCCACCTCCAGAACACACTTCCTCTTCTAAGTGCAATCCCCATCTTCTTAATTTGAAGAGAAGCATTTGTCATCACTAGAGATAGTATTCCGCAACTATCTCTCGTAAAAGCCTTCACCTTCAACCTCTAGTGTGAGACTATTACAGTCGTAATGTACAAATGGGTATTATTAGTTGATCATGGTCAAGATCGTGTAACCATGTACACATCTATAGTAAACATTAGTTATTTTTATTTGCTCAAGCTTTTGTTTATACAATTCTTAGTGTTGCACAAATTTATCGGACCAACAAGTGGTATCAGAGCGGGTGGATCACTCCCATGATCTAGATCCGTTCTTGAATGACAACTAATAATACCAAACGGGTTTGACGAAAGATAATATTCATTATTAGGATAGTTTTGGAACACTATCCCACATTCTGTTCAAACCTGATCCTTAACAAAGACCCCACCAAATATGTTCTTTTCGTGCCTTCTCTTTACATCTTGTCTATACTACTGAGTACTTCCTCATTCCTCTATATAGCAAAAAGCTTCAAATGCTTCTTTTCCAACCCACTCACTCATACCTTAAGGGAGCCATTGTACAAAAGAACAAATTTACATGGGTAACTTGTCTTAGTAAAGGTTTTCACCTTGAAAACTGCTGAGTAAATGACTCTCATGAGAATCTGTGTACCAAGACACTCATCTATAAGTGTATAAGTGTGAGTATGGTTACTCTCTGGAGCCACCAAGGGAGAGAAAGAAGCATGCGGCTTAAATGCAAATTAAAGCAATTGAAGCAATTGAAAGAAGGAAGAACCTGGGGATGAGGAGATGTCTTCAGGGAACGTGCATCAATTTCATCAGGAAATGTCATAACGTTAAAAGACAATCCCTGATATTTCAAATATTTTCACCTGAAGACACCAACAACAAAGATTCCCCTTTGTTGAAAATAGACTATTCTGGGAGACTGTTATTCAAGAAAAGCTGAGAAAACAGTCTCTGATCCACTTAGAATAGTCTATCATCAAAGGTAGCTGAAAACAAAAGGACTGTAAAGTTCTTAAGTGTGGCATGCTTGATACATATTAACTTGTCAAACTGAAGACCTCTATAATATGTTGTATTTCAGCCACCTAAGTAGGTATGAGTTGTAACTCAGGGATATCAATGCGGAAGTTGATCAAGGGTAAAGAAGGCACTAGCAACACAGCTGAGACCTCAACCCAAGGCACTGATACATTAGGGATTGATGAGAATCAGAAGCAGCAAAAAGATCAGAGAAAGACTGATATTTATACCACTATCTTTTGTGTTTAAATGTAAAGTTATAAAATAGTATACTAGTCACTACTAGCAACTGCACACTCCAACACATGCCCTTTCATTGAACCAAGTTCCTCAAGACTGATTCCAAAATCTCCCTGACCCTTGAAGACCTAGTAAATATTGCTAGTATCGTACCTCATAACTTGATCCTTCCATCGGTATCTGATCAGCGATCAAAAGGACACATCCCTTATATGGAAGATCAGGTTCTGATAAGGATTTATTTGTTACGCTTTTAGGAGGTCATTTAAGCCCTAAATGGTGATTTTATGATCAAATATTACCTCAAATCATTCATTTTCTCTTTTTAGGTACTTGGAACGTGATTTCTGGAAAATGGAGCATTTTGGAGCTTTTCGGACGTTTTTATACTCAAGTATGAAGAAAACAAGAAAAGTCAGGTTTTCACACCAAACGACGTCAGGCTTTGGAGCTGACGCCGTCACCTTATGCGGAGAAGATGGTGGATTTTTACACTAGACGCCCCAGAAGAAAACATGAAGTTTGCACCTGACGGGGTCAGGTGCATTTGAGTTAAGGCCGTCTAGCTTTGTGAGTACACGAGATGGCCTAGAAGGAATTAACAAGTGACGGCGTCAGAAGTGTTTGAAGGCAGTCCAAGAACCCTAAACACGGCGATCTGACGGCGTCAGGATTTATAACCTGACACCGTCAGTCTTGTAAAGTCTGTATATAGTTTTGGATTTTTCATTCATTAAGTGTGCAACTTTGGAGATAAATCCTAGTCTAACTTTTACAGTATTTTGAGGGTTTCAAACCCTCTTTTCTTCTATGTTCAATTGAAGATAAGTTCTTCCCTTAATCATTCAATATGTCTATGTGTTGTTTGATTAATTGTTTGTCTTTTCTTTACATTAACATGCTAGCTTAGGTTTTTTAGTGTTTGCTTATATCTAATAAAACCTAGTTATTAATTATTGATTGTTGATTTGTTATTGGTTGTTTTGAGGCTTAAGAAAACTGGCTAACTTCCTATACGGTAACAAGCTTGAACGTCTTAAGAAACGTAAACGGATGTGTACTACGGTTTTATTGGTTGTGTTTAATGCATGAGTGACTATTAAGGAGGCTATGATAGGATACTAAACGTGTCGTCNATAATAAGTTCACCAATTTACTTTTCTTGTTATTTTTATTTTATTTGTGTATGTAGTAATTTTGGGTTAGTTGACTAGTAACTAATTCCGCCCACTCTTCTAATACCCGAAATTTTAATTTGCTTTCATAAAATATAAAAATACAAAAATAATCATCCCTCACCTTTAGACCTAGTTGACTTAGTTTTCAATCCTAACGACACTATTCTCTTAGAGAACGATCAATTCCCCGGTACCTACCACACACTATACTACATTGGTCAGGTACACTGCCTGGTGGGATTGCAAAATCTATCAAGATCCTTTAAGAGGTAAAACCTTTTGCAAGGTTGCAAAACCACGCATGAGGTTCCAATCAAGAGAAGAGCCTGACATCCTTTCAAGGAGAAGCTCTAAAGACTTGAGAGTCTCAGACCCAAGCGGAGCTTATGGATAACGCAAAGCATCTGAAGAACGCTGAAGACATCATACATGTGTTTAAAATTATATATAAATCACTGGTTATAAATCAGAGAGTAAGAAGAAACCTGTTTGCTCAGTTACCTCTGATAGATTTAGACCACTAGAATAGATACATATAAACTAGGTGTAAATCAGAGTGTAAGAAAAAGCATGTTTGCTCACTTACCTCTGATAAACATAGACCAACCTAGAATCAGATGTTTAGATCTTCAGTCTTGACTGTTAATCCGAATGTAAGAAGAAGCCGATATGCTCACTTACTTCTGATAAAACTTAGGCTTAATTTATGTTTAAATAGGGGGAGATTGTGAGTCAAATTCTGACTAAATTATCCCTCACATATATTTGAAACATTAAATCAGCATGAATTCAGGATAGCTGATCACGTCAGAGATCTAAACACTTTCTCTGATAGAGTCAACAAGGTAAATCAAAGAGCAAAGTTTACCCTTGATTGAATGATCAACATAGCTAACCATCATCAGCTATCCAAAAGACTCATAGGTGAAACACCTTGAGTGAACTTCAGAGAAGTCAGAGTGAAAGACTACTGAATGGAAGTACAATGGTCTAAAGGAACTCACTGAGTGTTCACATATCTGATGATAAACACATTAGATATGCCTTTTACATTCTCAGCTACAACAGTAGCACTTTGCATAGACAAAGTCTAAAACTGATTGAAAACTTTGTAACCTGATAACGGAGTCAGCTAAATCAAAGGGCAGAGAAGTGACAAAAACCCTTGAGACCTTAAGGACTGACAAATGTCCTTAGATCTTTGATAATGACTTATCATCTTAAGCCATGCAGATGAACCAACTCCACTTATCAGATACACTCAGAGTATTCCTTTAACATACTTGTAAAGTTTATCCTTGGAGCTGACTGAAGTACTCAGCCACGCTTAGGCAGGAATAATTTGAGCTAAAGAAAAGCGGGAAAACCCTTGGGAAGATAAGGACTCATCGAGAGCAGGGAAAGAAACTTACATGTACCAGAGATGTCAACACAGTAAAGCATCCCTAGGCACACAAGTGTATGTGTACCTTAACTTCCAGTTTGCTTCTAGTTTAGTTATTATTATTCGTGTAAGTATTAACAGTATATCTCCCTTTATTTATATAAGGGAGGTTAGTAGTAGTGATAGGTAATGATTCCACATCTAGAACACACTTCTTCTCTAAGTGGAATCCCCCTCTTCATAGTTTGAAGAGAAGCATTTGTCATTACTAGAGATAGTATTCCGCAACTATCTCTCATAAAAGCCTTCACCTTCAACCTCTAGTGTGAGATCATTACAGCTGTAATGTACAAATGGGTATTATTAGTTGATCATGGTCAAGATCGTGTAACCATGTACATATCTATAATAAACATTAGTTATTTTTATTTGCTCAAGCTTTTGTTTATACAATTCATGGTGTTTCACAAATTTATTGGACCAACACATAACCATAGGACCACTAAACCATGCTTTAGGTTTTCCAGCAAAAACTCTATATACATCTCCTTCTTCTTGTGAAGACCCGAAATCATCTTGTCTCCAAACTTGTTTGGGTGATTGGTCACGCTCATGGTTATCAAATAATCCATCATTGTTAGGACGAAATCTATGATTACCATGATTGTTATTCTCACGGTTTGAGAGAGTACCATCACCACCCCTGATCGTTGATCGGATCTCTTCAAGAATAGGGGACATACTCGCGAATTTGATGCAACATCATTGATTGCATAATCCACGTATTCAGTTGACCATACCCCACCAATAGTACGGGATTTTGGTTCTTCTTCACCATTCACCATCATGATACTAACAAGATCTGATGCCAACTGACACAAGACGCAAAAGCGAATTTTGATAAAACCTTAATCTAAGGGTGAAAACGAGGTGCACCTTAAGGGAATAAACCCAAACAAGAGATAAACTCAAAAATTCAATTATATTAATGATCCAAGATGTACATTACAATGATAATAAACCATATATTTATAAGGAAGTAAAACTTGCCGAAAAAGTAAACTAATAATAGTAAAAACTAAATTAAACGAGAAATGGAAACATTTTGGAATCGTCCTCTTTCTGGTGTAAAGGATAAATCCTTTTACAGTGTAAGGACTTAAAGCCTCGAATAAAATCATATTCGAGAGCTCTACGACGTAAAAAGGGAAAAGGCTTTACGCTGTAGAGGCGATGGCCTTTCCGTTTCTTGACCTTGATTCTTGTCTTAAAAAATAAAAAAAATAAAAAAAGATCCGAGATATGATACCGATCCTGAAAGCCTTCTAACATAAGAAATTTATACTATGCTAAGCATGGTGTCCCGAATCCAGGGTATTTAAATTAGTACACATGAACCATCCATTTATAATGTTTCCAATGTCATGTATCCTAACTAAAAAGTGGTGTTTATTTCATGATAAACATCAACAAACTCAATAATAAAAGGCCATTTGATAGAAAAATCATCTTTTACTGCAACATATAGGAATCAAAATAAAAGTCTGAATATCCGTGAGCACCAAAGAACATGCTACATTAAAAACAAGTCAGTAAAGAATATGATTAAGGTGTTTGGGTATCAAATGTCCATTTGGCTAAATAGTGTGAGCAGAAACACTTGTACTCCGCTCAACAAAGGTCCATTTGCATAAGCCAAAGTGAGAGATGAGATCAACAATGTAGTACCACACACTAACAATATGAAGAAGATGTCTATTTATATATAATTACCGATATAAATGAAGTAGTAAGTTTCTGCTATAATTCTTGCATAAAGTGGTAGATACATATGACATATGAGCCACTTGCAGAGTTAGTAGGGACTGAGAGGGTACTTTGCTACCCACAGGGATACTACTCGTATAATATTACATATGTTTTACCAACTGTGCCTATGTTTTACCCATAAGGATGTGAGTTTGTATTTCATTTTTAACAAAGTTATACGAACAGAAAGTCCAATAAAATGAACAATTATTTCAATTTAGGGTGTTGATTTATGTATATAGATAAGCACTATTGGTGGTTTGACAAATCTTACTATGTGTAATTAATTACCATTTTGTAATTATAACAAAAGGAAAATATAAGTATTGCATCATAGTAGTAAGTATATGAATTTTTTATTTTTTTAGTGACTGTGTATCAGGTATGGTTAACAGTATAAGTCTACTGAAAGAACAATTCATATATATATATATATATATATATATATATATATATATATATATATATATATATATATATATAGTATATATTATATATATATATATTATTAATATATATATATATATATATATATAATATATATACATGATATATATATATATACATATTATATATATTATATATATATATACATATATATATATATATAGTGTATATATATATAATACATTATATATATATATAATAATATTATATACATTATATATATATTATATATTAACTAATATATATATATATATGTATGTATCTATAAATATATATAGTATATATTATATTATGTATATAATATATATATGTAATATGTATATACTATATATATAATATAATATATAATGTATACATAATATATATATAGTATATATATATATATATTATATAAATAATATATACATACATATATATAATAAATATTACATATATAATATAGTATACATATATATATATATATATATGTATAATATATAAATATTAATATATATATATATATATATATAGTATATATATTATTATATATACTATATATATAATATATATCTATATATATGTATGTATCATATATATATGTATGTATATATATATATATATATATAATAATATATATAGTATATATATATAAATATATATATATATATAATAATTATATATATAATATATAATATATATATATAATATATAGGTTATATATTATATATAATATATATTTTATATATATATAGTGTATGTATATAATATATAGTATGTATATATGTATATATATATATATATGATGTAATAGTATATATGTATATATATAATTATAAAATAAATGATATTATTTATATATATAATATAATATATATATATATATATACAGTTTAATGCCCGGTGCCCGCGTGTTTTTTTTTAAAAATTTTGAATGATATATTTATTTATTAAAAAACAATATTTAATTTTTATTTTGCTTATTTATGATTTTAATTTAAGCTTTTATGATTAAAGATAATATTAATCTTATCTAATTTTGTATTATCTTCTACTGTGGTATAGTATATCCAACAAAACAAATTTAACTTAATTAAATAATATTAACATATTACCTAATATAGGAATATCTTTTTTTTCAAAAACAAAGTACCCACAATAGGGGTTTTGTTTTTATATAAGAAAAGATCAAGCTTAAGAATTGTATAAAATGAGATCCAACTAAATTGACAAGTGATACTCTCGTTAAAATAAAATAATTTTTTATTAATTACAACTGAATTGTTAAAGTTCCGATGATTTTCTTTTAAAATTGACGAAACAAAGGTGAACACTTGATTTTACATGAATGTATTCAGATTAAGTAACACTTTGATTCAACAATGTAAGATTATATTGTGTATCACTAATTCAACTCATAATATCAGTTAGTATTAGTTTGCTAAAAAGTTAATCCTTAATTAACAATTTTATTTTTTTGTGTATAATTCCAATAATGGTATTTATAATTGTTTTAGATGTTTTTTAATAGACTTATTTTTACAACTTTAAGTTTGATCTCACATTAACCCTCCCCATATATTATATATAATATATAATATATATTTTATATATATATATATATATATATATATATATAATATATATATATATTATATATTATATAATAATGGGGATATGTTTAGCTTACACATCCCCTATGTAAAAAATTAAAAATGTACAGTTCAGCCCCTGCACAATTCGCAAGGCTGAACTGATCAATTTTTAAAAGATTTTAAAAGGAATGTGTAGCTAATTGGCCTACACTTAGAGTGTAGGTATAGATTTCCCCATAATATATAATAATATATATATATATATATATATATATATTAATATATATTATATAATATATTATATAATATATATATATATATATATATATATATATATATATATATATATATATATAATTTCGAAGATACAAAGCTAAATAAGAGGAGAAAGATTAATTACCTGTAGACATAGCTTGTAATCGATCTCCCTTTGAGTCCCTTGCATGGACAACAATCCTTGTTTTGTAACTTCCATTATGTGTATAGAAGTCTGATATTGCCATCATAATACTACCATGAATGGATTTCCCAATCCATGACTCCATGTCAAGAACAATTCCCACATTTACATCAACAAAATTTGCATATAGTTCATAGTTAAAAGTGCACAAAAGTAATACAATTGTAAGGCTGGCCTTGATGGGCAGCATGAGAAATGATATAAACTCGTTTTCTGAAAACAACAAATGAGATTCGTTAAAAGGCCTATTGCAGAAACTATATATGCTTGTTATCAACTCGTTGGTTGGATTGGGAATTAAGACAAATAACAGGTAGCCATTGACTTCATAAAATCATTGACTTCGTTAAAAAATGAGATTCGTTAAAAGGCCTGCAGAAACTATGCTTGTTAGTTGTTATCAAAACGTTGGTTGGATTGGGAATTAAGACAAATAATAGGTAGCCATTGACTTCATAGCCATTGACTTCATAAAGTCATTGACTTCGTTAAAAGGCCTATTGCAGAAACTATGCTTGTTCCATGCAAAAAGACAACTTAGTTTGTAAGAAATCATCAGTAACATGTTAGGTCGCATAAATAGCATGGTCGAAGTGGATTATTGGGTGATACATGCATAGTATTGTTAACAAGAAGATGAATCTCTTTATTTGTTTAAAAGCTTTTTGATAAACTATTAAATTGGTTACCTTACAAATTCGTTTTATGTATATTTGTTATGACTTTTCTTACCAAAAATGTAATAAAGAATATGCGTCCACGTACTCTCTAAATAAACGTCATATTCCTTAGCAGTTAGCACCCGTATTTGACTTTAATTCTTGGTTATTTAAAACGAACCTTAATCAGATTATCTATCATTATCATAGTATAAATCTAAAGCTAAGTATATAAATTGAATAGATAAATATTGTGATCAGCCATGTGTCCAGCGTGACAAAAAAAATATATCACACAGACGAGTAAAACCGGATAACAAAAATCAATATAGCAAACGAAGAAATTGCCTCAAAACATTTCCTATTACTAGGTGATTTGGTGACCATTACGTCGGGTCTAACAACACCCTAAAAACTGGCCAGCATAAGAATGTAGAATTATGTATTTTCCATAACTAAATGATGAGTTTGAGTAGAATATAAATAATGATGCTAAAACATGCAAAATGGACTAAGCCCGTTATAAACTGACATGGGCCGAATACTATATAGATATCTACAAACAGCTCCCCGCCGTTGAAGCATGAGATGGCACGGACGCTCAACTGCGGCACCAAGCTTGGTGTGCGGCAAGGGTGACAATTGTGCATACTATCACGCTCTAAAATATCCAATATCATGCGTCTTCTAGGAAAGAAACATCCTGGATTTATCACGCGTTAACGAGATACCCATAAAGTAGTTGAGTAGGCCAGAATACACCAATGGGAATTCGCAATGGAAAGAGGAAATAATTTGCTGAAGAATTGTTGTTGGACGAAGTTATTAGTATTATATCATCAACATACAACAAAAGGTAAGCAACATCTGAACCTAGAAGAAATATAAATAGGAAGAGTCACGTGTAGGTTGCGAGAGAAATCAACTTGGGTAACATAATCAACAAATCTCTAAAACTAGGCATGTGAAATTTCTACAAAAGACACACCTATTCCTAAAGCCCGAGAGGTTGGTGCATAAAAACAATGGACGGAGCCATATATGTCTGGGTATGCGCCATGGCTAACCCAATACTTTTAACTAATGATACGTATAGATTACCCTAATAAAAAAAATTTAGTTACTACACAAAAAATTTATTTGGCTACCCATAATAAAAAGATTACCCTGTCCAAACAGATATTAGATTTGGCTTCCATTTGAGAACTTGGAAATACGACTTATAGAAGTTCGATGGTCATCTAATAAACAAAATTACCACGCCAAATTGACCACTTTACCATATCTTAAACAATTTACACCTACAATCCTATATCTAGGCGTGCAAAAAAAAAAACGGTTAACCGAACCGTGACTAAAAATTAACCGGAAAACCCAACCGGTCAACACCGGTTTTGACCAAACCAGTTTTGATTTCATGCCAAACCGCCAGTTAGTAACCGGTTTGGGTTTTTAATAGAGGTGCGGTTTGTACCCAGTTTTTTTCAAACCGGTTTGGGGAACCGGTTATAAAAACCGATTAGGAGCAGGCTTGGTACAATTTTTTTTAATTTTTGAAATTTTGAATTTTTTAATTCAAAAGGAGTAGGAAATAGCGTGTATTTCCAAAAATTTGAATTTTTGGGTTTGAATTTTACCATTTTGCGATTGTATGTATAGTATAAATAGAGGGGTTGTGTGTTGGTTAATTTACAACTTTCTCATAAGCAATAAACACTCTAAAAATCAAAACCGAAACTATTTCACTAATGGCAACTCAATCTCGTTCAAGTAACACCGGTGTTGGTTTCTCAACTCCTTCAAGTGAACCGACGGTTGTTGAAATTTTACCTAACGATCGAAAAGCCGAAATTTGGAACAATTCAACCTCGTCAAGATGTTGGATAACACGACCAAGGCTCAATGTAAGTGTTAATACAAATATCGCCTAAAAACGTTATTTATATTTTAACGATCTTTGCTATGTTTTGTTAATAACAAAGTGCAAACTTTAGATTGTAATAAAACATCACTTTAGTTTTTAAGTCTTATATAACTAGACTTTACATTTCTATTTAAACATAAACAAGGTTTTATTTCTTTAAATGGAAACATCATGTCATGCATTCATGAATAGGTTATGTGTTTAACTTGTCATGAAGTTCTTACACATTTTGGAAGTATTCCAAATGTGATC
>LBNU01019259.1:2969-23893 GCA_014162995.1 Artemisia annua
AGGTGCAATACATCTACCAACAAATTAAATGCTCTGAAGCTGTCATCTTCTCTATGGAAAACAAAATAATCTCCATCTTTTTCAGATTCTATCACTTCCAAATCTGATATCTTAGCCTTTGTAGCAGCAACTTCTTATGACTTAGGAAGCTCAAAGTCAACAACTCTTAGGTAATTCCTCAGTTCATCAATTGTGTTTGCTCTTAATTCCACTTCAGACTTAGACTTCTTTGATGACTGTGATTTAGTTGTTATTCTTTTCCTTTTATTACTAGCTTCCATCATCTGTTTTCCTTCTTCAGTATCATAACCAATAATGCCAGCTACTTGTCTTCGATATTCTTCTCTGACAGCATTATATAAGTCCTTCATTTCTTGATACTTTAACTTCTGTAAACCTTTGTATCCTCGACCTTTCAAATAACTCATATAAAAATTTCTTTCTTGAGCTTTTGTCATTGGCCTTCTTGGTTGAACAACAATCTCTCTTTCTTTTACAAACTCAGCATCAAGTTCTGCTTGTAACTTTTTAGCAGCTTCTTCACCTTTAGCTTCTTGAAAAGCCCTTATTTGTGCTAAAGTGAATTCCTTCTTCTTCTTCTTTTTCTCTGGTTCTACCAAGATTCCTTTTCCTTTGTCTTTAGGATCAGTTTCTTGAGTAGGCTGAGGAGAAGGTTGTTCTTGAGTATGTTCAACTTCTTGAATAACAATGCCTCTAGGTCTGGATATACTTATCATAATCTCAGCAATAGTCTCTTCATCACTGTTAGTAGACTTTAATATCTCTTCTTCTTCCTGAATTACTCTGTTTAAGTATGCGGAATTTACTTAACAAAGCTAAGAAGAATAATAAACTTCAACGATTATATTAACACCTTGAATCTGCTTATCGAATACAGACTCACAAACAACCCTAATATCTCTAATATCGAACTTTAGCTTTTCTCTAAAATCGTATATCTCTGATGTTNAACTACTCCCGTTTCACTATGTATTTTGAGGACTAAAATACTAACCGATCACTCTATAATGAATACACTCAATGAAACAATAATAACAACACTAGTATACACACTTTGTATACTACACAAGTATTCCAACTTTGCTTGGAGACTTGAATGAATTTGTGATCTTCTTGCTACAAAAGAATCTCACAAGAATGAAGTATGAATATGTTAGATGTAAGTATGGAGAGTATATGCAATGATATGTATTAGAAGTGATGAAAGAATAAGCTTGGAATGGCTTGCTATTTATAGGAAAACAAGGTCAGTAGGCCACGGATCTGACGGAACCAAACGTATGGTTCCGTCCTTGTTGTCGTTTGGATCCGTGGATCCCTGACTACATATCTTCCATAAAATCTTACAAATCTAACCAAAGATCTTACCATATCTTCCATGGATACATTGAGTGTATATCTAACTCAAATCTTCAACATATCTCAATAAGATCAAGCTACAATACAAGAAACATGATGCTATGTATGATGTAATAAAAGATTTCTAAATATGATCAAAAATCATTTTAACTAGAAGTAATAAGAACAAGTTAAAGGTTATGTTTATGTCTAAACAAAATGTGTAAAATACTTAAACTCATGTTTATAACTTGTTGCTAAACTTTACCTTATATTTTGTCTTTAACAAAACATGGTAAAAGATCGTAAAATATAAATAACGTTTTTAGGACGATATTTGTATTAACACAAACAACTCGCACGTAGCATAACCTGCGTGTTTTTTATGTCTCCCTTAGCATCTATAAATAAATAAATATGATTAAGAATACGTAATATTAATTAAGCTCGATGAATAGAATATCGTTAAGTAAGTTATGTGTACCGATCATCATTTTACTTGGTGTTTTATCACCAGAAAGAGCCCCAATCGAAGGTATCCACACGTGCGTAGCAAACCCGGTTTCGTCAGCAAACAAAATTTCAGAGACGACCGTCTTACTGTTAACCACAATTATCCAATCACTTCGCACGAAGGTGTAGTTTTCGTACCTTGGGTATTTTGTTGGGTCAACATAGTGAATTTGAAAATGGTGGATAGAAATAAAAGTTTGAACCAAGTCCTTGTTTTTATATAAGTCCACCAAGTCTTGCGGCACTTCTGCCGCCATCTTCTCTCCCTGGTATTAGACGTATAAAATTTAAGACAAAGGGTTTTGGTTAGTATATATACTTGTTCTAATTAAATGATGTCTTATATAATTTACAACCCATACATGTTTGTCGTGCAAGAGCAAGTAGAGTTTATTGGCTTTCTTATCCATCCCAACGTAGTAGACACGCAGTTTGTCCATGTTGTACCATGCATGTAGGTTTTTAAGGGATGAGAAAGATTCGACAGTAAAGTGAGGATCCCATTTCTACCATAGGTGAATGATAAGTAATATTTTTATCGTTTAAAAAAAATATATATATTTTTTTAATATTAGTATTCATACTTTAAGTAGACAAAAGGTTGTAATCAACTATAACTTATATCTCTGTTAAAAAAAAGAAAAAAAAAAAGCAAAAAAAACTGTAACTTATATAATCAAATATACTTTTCATGGACAAATATAAATGTAAATTCAAATATCATAAAATTTGATTTTTTTAAAAGTTACTAATTTCTAGGTGTAATACATCAAATAAAAAAGGGCTAAAATTGTAATTTGAATTCCATGTAAAATCTTTTTTAGTCTTGGCACTTACCAAGAAAACCTATGTTTGACTGGTAAAAATGCTCTCTTTTGGTGAATTATGTTGGAATCCCTAGTTTAGCATTTTGGGTTGATGATAAGTAACATTATGTATGATTGGGAAGTCTAAGAATTAGGACGTTTATTTAGTTTATGTAAGTATTTTATTGTGAACATTTAATATTAAGAATGTTAATTAGGGTATAGCAGAATTAAACTAAAGCATACAGTAAACCCTAAAAGCAATAAACGATTTACATGTATATATTGGAAAGATCCAGGTAGGATAATAGGCCACATAAATCGACTTGTTTAAAGCATCAAACCATTGACAAAAAGCAAAGCACGAACAGTTACTATATAAATGCAGGAAAAATAAATGGTGTATTGCATTTACCTCTACTTCAAGAGAAGAATCAACATGGTTGAAAACCGTAGCAACATCCATAGGAGCAAAAGTGCTAAGTATTTTAGATTTAATCTAACAAGTAATACAAAATATAATAGAATGATCTAGCAAACGTATACGTTAGGAAAAAAGAACATAAATACGTGTACAACGTAAACCTCAGCTTTAGTGTGTTCAAGAACAGGTTGAACAACTACAACAAAAGCATTTGCCTCCAACTGATTTTCAACTTGTTCCATTTGAGAATCAATAGCTTCCATTTTATGTATTGTTATTTTGTTACGGAATATGATTTTTTTTCGTGGAATGTTACAATATATAATGATAATGAGACCAAATCAGTTTTGATATATCTTGATTGAAAATAAACAATTTAAACACAATTTAAAGTATACATTGCTAGAAAATCAGTTTTGATATATCTTGATTGAAAATAATCTATTTTATTCATATCACAAATACACGATTTGCATGATATAATCTTTCAATTCATTCCTATATTTGTACCATGTCAACTATATTTGATATCGTTCCTATATGAGTAAAGGTTTCAACCGTGTCAACCAAGTAGCTGTTTTGGTTTCGACTTCCATAGAGCATGATATAATTCAAATGATATAAAATGACCAAAACAGTGCAAATGATAGTTTATAAAGATATCATTTAAATCCACAAAGAACGATATAAATTCCATTCTTTAAACAAAGAGCATGAAAAGAAACTAAGGAAACAAAGACATTGTTTATTTTTCTAGTTAAACAAGATGTTTTAACAAGAAACAAACGGCATGGATACTTAAATAGAAAAAACATAAACTCTATTCTTCATCACTGTCATTTTCATCAATCAAAATATAAACCCTTTCCCGACCAATTACTCGAGTCTCAATAGTTGGCGTTGGAATTTCTTCCTCTTCTTCATCATCATCGTCATCACTTGAGATGACAATAACGTCATCCCAATTCCAGTTTATCAAGTTAGGGTTGTTAAACGGATTACGATGTGGAGCACGGTTAGGAAGGGGATGAAGTTGTAAACAAGATGATGTGAATTTTTTCCATTTACTTTCATTCACTTCATCCTGTTTACTTTCATTCGCATATACATGGCAATGAAAAATGAAAGCAATGTTGAAGATGATCTTGAGGTTGGTTTCTTTACATTCGCTATTACCGTAAATGTTTTTACATTCGTCTTTCTTTACATTCGAGGTTGGTTGGTTGGTTCGTGTTCTAATTTACTGATATGTGTTTTAATTTGTCCTTTTATTGTTTTTTTAAAGCTTCATCCCCCTCCTAACCATGCTCCGCATCCTAATCCGTTTTACAACCCTAACTTGATAAATTGGAATTGAGATGACATTATTGTCATCTCAAGTGATGACGAAGATGATGAAGAAGAGGAAGAAATCCCAACGCCAACAGTTGAGACTCGATTAATTGGTCGGAAAAAGGTATAGTTTGATTGATGAAAGGGACAGTGATGAAGAATAAAGTTTACGTTTTTGCTTTTTAGGTATCCACGTCGTTTATTTCTTGTTAAAACATCTTGTTTAACTAGAAATATAAATGATGTCTTTGTTTCCTTAGTTTCGTTTCCTGCTCTTTGTTTAAACGATGGAATTAATATCATTCTCTATGGAATTAAATGATGTCTTTATAAACTATCATTTGCACTCTTTTGGTCTTTTTATATCATTTGAATTATAGCATGCTCTATGGAAGTCGTTCACAGCTACTTGCTTGAAACCAAAAAAGCTACTTGGTTAACATGGTCGAAACCTTTACACATATAGGAATGATATCAAATATAGTTGACATGGTACAATATAGGAATGTTTTGAAAGAGTATAAATGCAAATCGTGTATTTGTCATATGAATGAAATAGTTGAAACTTAAATTGATAAGTATAGAATGATTATCTAAACTCATTTTCTAACAATGTATATTTTAAATTTTGTTCGAATAGTTTATTTTCAAATAAGATATATCATTTAAATTATAGCATGCTCACCGTTTTGGTCCTTTTATATCATTTGAATTATAGCATGCTCTATGGAAGTCGTTCACAGCTACTTGCTTGAAACCAAAAAAGCTACTTGGTTGACATGGTCAAAACCTTTACACATATAGGAATGATATCAAATATAGTTGACATGGTACAATATAGAATGATTTGAAAGAGTACATATGCAAATCGTGTATATGTCATATGAATGAAATAGTTGAAACTTAAAACTTTGATAAGTATAGAAATGATTATCTAAACTCATTTTTTAACAATGTATATTTTAATTGTGTTCAAATAGTTTATTTTCAAAGAAGATATATTGAAACTGATTTGGTCTTACTATTATTACATATTGTAACATTCCACCATAAAAAAAAAATTATATTACGTAACAAAATAATAATAAATAAAATGGAAGTCATTGATTCTCACATGGAACACGCTGAAAATCAGTTGGAGGCGCAAATGCTTTTGTTGAACCTGTTGTTCAACCTGTTCTTGAACATGCTGAAGCCGAGGTTTACGTTGTACACCTCTTTATGTTTTTTTTCCTAACATATATGTTTGCTAGATTATTCTAATATATCTTGTATTGCTTGTTAGATTGAATCTGAAATACATGCTATTGTTTTATAGACAAATTCGGAAACAAACACAAACCTTCCAATTCACGAACAACTTGCTGGAGCTGCAACGGCTAAACTAGATCGGATATGGGTAGACTTGGTTCATAAAGAGATCAATTCATTGATGGACATAATAGACTCTGCCGAACATCGAATAGAAAGTGGTACCAATGTTATTGAAGGTTTGATGAAGCTTATTTTAAAGAACATGAGAGATACTACTAAATGGATGGAACAACTTGAGCCATATTATACCCAGTAACTTTGTTACACGTATTCATATACAACCTTTTACATTTAAACTTGCACATTGCGTTCGATTATATTTACCTTATCAAAAAACCTATGTTATTCTTATATGAATTTCACTTGTGCCTTTTCAAACATTTAACGCGTTAAGAGTATTTGTCATTTCTTTGATGTGTGATATTTTTGGGTAACACTTTGTGTTAATGTTTGCTAGTTTATTCTAATATATTTTGTATTACTTTTTAGATTGAATTTGAAATACTTAGCGCTTTTGCTCCTATGGATGTTGATACGGTTTTCAACCCTGCTGATTCTTCTCTTGAAGTCGAGGTAAAAGCAATATACCATTTATTTTTCATGCATTTATATAGTAATTGTTCGTGATTTGCTTTTGTCAATGGTTTGATGCTCTCAACAAGTCAATTTATATGGCCTATTATCCTACATGCATCTTTTAAACATATACATGTAAATTGTTTATTGCTTTTACGGTTTACTATATGCTTTAGTTTAATCATTCTGGTACACACTAATTAACATTCTTAATATTAAACACTGACAATAAAGTACTTACATAAACTAAATAAACGTCCTAATTCTTAGACTTCCCAATCATAGATAATATTACTTATCATCAACCCAAAATACTAAACTAAGGATTCCAACATAATCCAGCAAAAGAGGGCGTTTTTACCAGTCAAACGTAGTTTTTTATTGATAAATTCTAAGACGAAAAAGATTTTGCTTGTAATTCTAATTTACAATATTAGCCTTTTTTTTTATTTAATGTATTACACAAAAGAAACGAGTAACTTTAAAAAAAAATTCACAATCTATGATATTTAAGTTTACATTTACATTTGTCCATGAAAAATATATTTGATGGTGTAAGTTATAGTTGATTACAACCTTTTGTCTACATAAAGTACGAATACTAATATAAAAAAAAACATTTTTTACATGATAAATATATTACTTTATATATATAGAAATGGGATCCTTACTTTACTGTCGAGTCTTTCTCATCCCTTAAAAACCCACATGCGTGGTACAAAATGGACAAATTGTGTGTCTACTACGTTTGGATGGATAAGAAATCCAACAAACTCTACTTGCTCTTGCACGACAAACATGTAGGGGTTGTAAATTATATAAGACATCATTTAATTAGAACAAGTATATATACTAACCAAAACCTTTTGTCTTAATTTTATACGTCGAATACTAGGGAGAACGCAAGACCTAGTGGACTTATATTAAAACAAGGACTTGGTTCCAACTTTTGTTTCTATCCACCATTTTCAAATTCACTATGTTGACCCAACACAATACCCAAGGTACGAAACTACAAGTTCCTGCGAAGTGATTGGATAATTGCGGTTAACACTTAACAGGAAGACAATCGTCTCTAAAATTTTATTTGCTGACAAAACCGGGTTTGCTACGCACGCGTGGGTACCTTCAATTAGGGCTCTTTCTGGTGATAAAACACCAAGGAAAATGATGATCGGCACACATAATTTATTCTATTCATCAAGCTTAATTAATATCATGTCTTCTTAATCATTTTTTTTGTTTACTTATAGATGCTATTGGAAGAGTAATTAAGGGATACCTAAAAAACACACAGGTTATGCCATGTGCGAGTTGTTTGTGAGAGATGTGACATAAGTGTATCTAAAAAAATGTTTTACATTCACTATTTTGTGTTATGACATTTATTAAATTCTGATAGAAGGGTGGAAGTTAAGTTCATAGCGTTTCATACATTACGAAAAGGACTTGCAAGGCTCGCACGAGTTATCAAAGAGAACGGAGTCATATACATAACCCGTGCTAAGCTCGTGCATGCTGAACCAAGTGCATACTCGACTCAAATTTATACTTACCTTTTCAAAACGCCGCTTCATTTTATATTTTTTGTCTAATAATGCATCATTTCCCTCTATTTACAACGAACTTGTTGATTGACACGGAGTTAACAAGTGTCGAAATTGACCCGATTATGCGGGAAGCCAAAGCCCTGAAGAATATGAGGATATAACACATCTTGTCTCATTTCAAGTTCTTGTCTTTTACGTCATTTGAATATTAGAACATTTGTTCTTTTTTTGTTTTCATTACTTTGGTGATCTACTGTTTCTATGAATAATAATTGCATACATTTAGAAATTTTGGAATACTTTGTTTTCTGTTTTCATTATGATGGCGCTCTACTGTTTCTATGAATATTTTATATTTAAGAACGGTTTAGATATGGATTTCGGTTCAACTCAAATGTGATGTTTTGACATTTTAAGTTGTCATGAGTTTTAAATAGCATATAGTTGACTTTTGAAGTCGAACTTAATACATTTACATTTGCTCCAAGGCTTCAAAACATCAAATTATTCTGTTAGGAGTATGGAAATGTGCTTGTCCAAATAATTATTGCAAGTTAAATACCTATATTCAACGATCTAGCAGCTAAAAAAAATGAGCAATGTAGGAAACAAAGGAATGATACCTGAGCAAGTTCGAGCATACTGAATTAATCATCTTTTCCATGATTGAAAGGCCGAACATATTCATCTTTCATCAACCTCAATAAACCTTCCACCTTTCACATTCAATGATTCAAATATCAAAAGTAAGTTAATTACTATGTCCCTGCAACATTCACATTCATTATTCGCACATCACATGACATACATAAGTGACAGAGGTCCCTATATCAAACTTTTAAATAAAATTGCCATATCAAATTATACTTTTGTTGAATTTTGTGGTTATATGAATTGACTATTAACAGTAAATTTAATAAACTAAAGATGGAAAAACAATTGTTGTGGAATGTTAACCAAGTCGAAAACGAATTATGCAATTCTTGTGAGCTTGCTATCACAATACACAGTGAGTGGCTTTTTTCTATGTGCCCGCATCATAGGTAGTTTACAAATTCAGAAAATGGTTGCATGTGATAAATGAAACCACAAGGTGAGATGGAGAAGTAGAGGCTCATCTGAGCAATAATGTTACTAATGATTAGTACTCACCTCAAAAATTGCTCTTCAATCTCATGTCGTAGTTTCAAGGCATACTCGCTGCTCACATCCATGTCATTTATGGCACCTGACGAAAAAAAAAAGAAAAGAAACACCAACATCAACTCACAACAACAGTACATGCGCAACCTGGCCAAAGAAAAAAACAATAAGAACCAACATCAATTGGCTCGTTACTCTATCCATTTTCAGAACTCCTTGTATATTGGACATTTGATTGCTAGAACTTAGACAATGGACCATTTGAAGATTATCAAGATTCTCATGGTTAAATGGGTCATTCAGGGGTTAGGAGTATGGACGAAGCTATAAATGGGTCTACTTATTAGAAAAGACAACTAAATCAAAATTAAGACCTTTGTCAAGAATCACTATTAGGCTCTTGCTTTCAAGCTTGATAAGTCCATATCATACACTAATATATCATCACCATAATGCGTTTCTGCATGGGTCAAAGACACTTTGAATTGTTATAAGGCGTTGCATTTCTCTTACATATAACACAACATGTTAACCTCATAATACCCCAGTCATATTCATATGGCTTGCACTCATTATAAACCACCTTTTTCTTGTAAATCCAGTGGCACCAATGTCATTTTCATCAATCTCTGTATATATTAAAGCAAACATGAAGGAACACTTTCCTATCTCTTGCTTATCATAGCAAATAGAGCAGGCGTTGACAAAATAGCTTCCCATCAATGACGCTATTAAGAAAAGTAATGATCCAACAAAAAATACACAATTCCAATAAGTACACACCATAAGATAGGCATTTCCTTCACTCGATATTAGATTCAAAAACTAAAGTTCAATGAATAAATATAGAAACAGAAGTAAGGCTAACAAATTGAGAATTGAAACGACAACATCAATATTGTAATAGTAATAAACATAAACATATTCATGATGCAAAAATCAAGTTTAGCAACAACGAAATTTACCAACTCCATTCACAACAGCAATTTAACTTATCATGTACAATTAAAACCAACCAATTAGCAAATCAGTCACCAGTAATCACTTCA
This sequence comes from Artemisia annua, assembly GCA_014162995.1. Lineage (NCBI taxonomy): Eukaryota > Viridiplantae > Streptophyta > Magnoliopsida > Asterales > Asteraceae > Artemisia > Artemisia annua. The sequence continues at coordinate 13,036 of LBNU01019259.1, forward strand.
CAAACCACATTAATAAACAGTATGAAAAAAACATAACTCACATGTACATGTAATATAAATGACACTTGACATTAGTTCCAATAACAAAATGTGAGTTATGTAAGTCAAACTATTACCTCAAAAATTTGTTGAAAGCTTCTCAAATAGCAACATCCACCACCGAAGTTTCGTCTCCGACTGAACGACCACTGTCCATACCCGATCAACAGTTTTACCACAATGTCCACCCGTGACACCCGCCCTATGAAACACAGATACAGACCGACCCACATTAATCCCTGTCGGGAGGTCTGGTAGCAATAACTTTCAACGTTCACCTCTAGACCCAATAACCTAACCTATAATAGATGTTGCAATGGTAAAAGCCATAGTGGGCTTTTGGCCTAAAAACTGACTTTCTAATCTTACCCATAACAAGAGCAGGTGCATGAACTCTGATAAGAAAACATACATATGATCATCATTATCTCCTTATGAAAATCACAACACGATCAACGTTACAAAAAACCCAAACCCAAATACAATATCACATTCTAGTCATTTATTACAGGTAATCTTTTTTATCCTATTAGTAATACAAACAATCATGCATCCAAAACAGCCCTTTATTATGCCCAAAGCAACACTTAACACATATTCACTATAAAAAAACGATACCTTAATTAGAAACGAGATTGAAACCATCTTCATCATCATGTGTTATGTAAACAGAGTTGATTTAGAGTTGTGTTTTTTGGTTTGTTGATTTAGGGTTATGAGAAGAAAGTTGGTTTGTTAATTCAGTCCAGAAGTGTTAACTATTAGAATGAAGATGTCTTATTACAGAGAAATAACCAAGAACTTATAGGAATGCTAGAATCACTCAAAAACAATGAATGATTTACATTCCTACTTTAAAGACTCTAAATTGAGTAGGAGTATAACCTCCTAAACAATACTGATTCAAATGGAAAATAAGTCTCCTAAGAAAAGGAAACAAATAAAGCTATTAAAATGTGATATAACCACTCAAATTAGAAATGTGAGTGCATGGTTCTGCATCAATGAATATATAAAAACGAATTTTTTCATAGATTTTGATCAAATCCGGAAATATTCAAGGTTTTCTTAATTAAAAATACTTAATAAATACACAATAATTATATAAAAGATATATGCTATATATTCTGGTCTTTTTAAGGTATCATATTTATGATATTTTTGCCTTTAAAATTACACTTGGGCGATTTTCATTTTGTTTGACCTGCTTTTCATTGAAGATTGAACTCACTAGTATTTACCAGTTTGACCACTTATAAACATGAAGCTTAGATTTTATTTGATGCTTGATATAGTTAAAGTCCTTCGGTCAAAGTTTAAATAAAAGTATTAATATTCAGGTTTTGGTATTGTGCTTCCAGCCTAGGATGAGTTCGTTCTGGCAATTGATGAAGATGGAGAGAAGAATCAAGAAACTGAACCAATAAGGTAATTTTACACATAATATGTGTGGATTTCTACCACTAGACATTTTATTACAAGAGACGATCAATTCATAATTCTTTCTCGCTTAGTGTTTAGCTTTTAAACAACGTAGCATGATCTCATAATGAAAAGCCTCTCTAATTGAAAAAAAGTATGACTTTAGATTAAATATTTATAGCCCTAATTTTTCATTGTGACCATGATCGTAACTTGTAAGTGCTAAAACAATAACACGTGACAACTCTATTAAATTTGGTATCTATGTGTAATACGTGATGTAGTTTTTGTTATTATAATCTTGGCAGAGCCGAACATACCTAATGTAGCCCCTTCGAAAATCATCCGCAGTGTAAATTATGTTTTCTATTATAATTTTTGACAATCTAACACTAAGTGCGTACCCTCCTCAAAAAAAATTTGAAAGTGCATCCTTTTGGTCAATTTCTGCGTCCGTCACTGGGCCTTGGTACGTGATATTGTGAAGTGTTAAAATATTATATTTGGTAATGTTTTGTTATAATATTGGATTCTTGGTACAGGGTATATTGTTATTATCTATATATAACATGGGGCGAGGAATTCTTCGTCGTGAAGTAAAGTTGTGTAAAATAATATTTTCTGGGATAAGCCCATGGCGAGGAGCCCAAAGTTTAAGCCCAGTTTTAGTTATTAGCGAAGTGTGCCAAAAATGATGGTCCGGGTTTATACTATATTCTCACCGACTGAAGGAGCTAGAAGAAGCCACCCTCATATACACCTTACCGCTTATCGCTCATTCTTATCGGAACCCATCATGCTAACCCGCATCCATGTTAAAACATTGATTCAAAGATCCATAGGAACATCAAAATTTATCACGTGTGGTTATTGGATTTGACTCTAGATATGGGTCACCAAACACTTCCTAGACAAATCATAGATGAAAATTTATAAGCTGCAACTGAAAGTGATGATGGACAAGTTAAAGGTTGATGGAAGTAAGGGGATTTTGTGCCTGCGAAGGGTTTGATCAAATAGTACATCATCCAGGCCTGCTGTCGCACCCAAAATCAATGGACACTAAATTTACCGACATATTCTTCTTTGCAAACACAGGCGATGCCTAAACACTTATATCATCCGTGTACGTATAAGTAATCCTAGTATTAGTATCCGTAAAAAAGGCCCTTCAACAGCACAAGTTGTACATAACAGTTTAGCTTATACTGACTTTCATGTACAAAAATGACGTCGTTTACGTGGCTTATACATAATTCGTTCAGTTATTAGGATATGCTGTATTTGCATTATCACGAACCAACAATATTAACTTTTTTTTACCTGTCTTTAGGTAAGCAAGGATGGCAAACAATTTGCAGTGACGTCGCTTGATCGTACAATTACGGATATTTTGATACAGGACTGGTACGCTAAGACGCTTCTAGAATGGAACACTTGCAGAATTTACTTATTAAACACTTCCTTCAAATGTCCAGCGCTTATGCTGAACTGCATAGGTTGTCCAACACCTAGATACTTCTAAAAAATATGGACACCGTATTTGCGTTGATACTGTTATGGACCAAAACTTAATGAAAGAACTAAAATGTTTAACAATTTTGGTGCAAATGAGTATGTTGGAAGGCAAAAAGTTGACTTTTGGGCCGAAAATACGTTTCAAGGCAAGTTTCTAAACATTTCCATTAGTTTGTTGTGATAGAAGAAACGTTCATTATGTATTTATGTTGCAGAACTTGATGTAAGTTACATGAATAAGTTTGTTGTTTTGCTTTGTTCGTGTTAATATAAGATACTTTCAGCCATACATACCCATTCTGTAGACCTTGTAATGTTGTAAATTAGAATATAAATTGTATATAGTATAGTTTATTAAAGACATATAGTATCTGTATTTATTTGTAAAGTCAAACGGGTAAAATTGTATTGGGCCAAGTCTGTTAACCCAAACACCCGTTTAGACCTTGACAGTTATTATGGTTAGGGACAGTTATCATCCAAACGTTGCATACTTTGGATGTGACTTTAGAATAGATAGTTGTGTCGTTTAAGGGAAACGTTGTAACCCTTGGACAAGTATATATAGGTTCATGTACAGAATTGTAACTTACAGATTATAATAAAAGTTCTTCTATTTTTACATACTTACTTTGTCCATTTATTTTTACTATTTTGCAAACACAAAATACACACAACACAGAACCACAATGGTGTCTTATAAGCACATCATGAAACGTAGAGATGTTGGCAACCCTGTGAACAAATGGTATCAGAGCCACGGCTCTCAACCCTGGGTGATGCCAACAACACAAATCAACCAAGGTTTTTACACAGGCAGATACCTACTTAGAGAAACTCCCAAACGACTTTTCCAATGGAGTTCTAGAAGGAAAAGCATCTCTCCCAAAGCAAAAGAGATGCTTGTGAAGCAAGTGCTAGAAAATGAGGCATATAATGATGCCAACACAGAAAGGAAAAGAAAAGGAGGAGGCTGTGAAAACAAGGAAAGAAAAAAGGTCCAAGTGCTACATCTGTAGACAAAAGGGACATGCCTTTTGAGCATGTGAGAGTAGGAAAAAGATTGCTGTGGTAGAAGTGAATCAAGAAACTGTTTCTACATCNGTGAAGCAAGTGCTAGAAAATGAGGCATATAATGATGCCAACACAGAAAGGAAAAGAAAAGGAGGAGGCTGTGAAAACAAGGAAAGAAAAAAGGTCCAAGTGCTACATCTGTAGACAAAAGGGACATGCCTTTTGAGCATGTGAGAGTAGGAAAAAGATTGCTGTGGTAGAAGTGAATCAAGAAACTGTTTCTACATCACAGATTCTTGAAGAAGAAGTGAAGTATCCAGAAGTTGTTCATGTTATTGGTGATTTCATGCTTAAAGGTTCAGAATGCAAGACATGGAATGATAGATGGTACATAAGTAACCATTATAAGTTCCATCTCTGCCCAAGTAGGTTACTCTTCAAGAGAATTGATTACAAGTTCAAAATGATTGGAAGAGAGGAGACTGAGAGAAAATTCATTTTCTCTTATGGTGTGGGTGATGTGGTAGTATGCACAGAAATGGGTGAAGTGGAGATACATAATGTTCAATATACCCCAGAGGTTTCATTGAACATATTGAGTTTTGATTTGTTGGAAGAACAGGGTTACATGATCAAAGTAGAAGACAACAAGTGTTCTATAAGATACATGTATGAAGAAGAAAGGTCTGACAAAGGAAAGGAAGTGGACACAGAACATCTAGATCAAATATGGGGGCCAAAACATGTAGTAGCAGATCACAACAAATATCTGGATGATTACTTTGAATCATTGGATAACAAGACGGAAAGTTCTCTCATCAAAGGCTTGGAAGAACTGAGTTGTGAAAGGAAGGATGCCCATGATTACATAGATGATGATTTCATAAGTTGGAATGGTACTTTATATGCTTTAAAAGTTAATTCATTCAATAGGTTTCTGTCTTTCATTAATCTGTTGAAAAAGGATAGCATAGTATATTCCAATTGGGATGTGTTCAATAGGAAATTTGAGGATATGTTGAGATGGTTTTACTTGGTGTATTTGAATTATGATCATTTGGAAAAGATACCACCAACAATAGGAGTACTTAAGATAAACTTGCTTGGTCTCTATAAAGTAGTGATTAGTCTTGGAGGCTATGTCAGTGTTACTCTAAGTGGTAAATGGGAAACCATTGCCAAGATGCAGGGTCTTACAACAGAGGATGCACATGCAATAAAGGAGTGCTATAAGAAATTCATAGACTTGCTGGTAGTGTATCATGACACTGCTCAGATTCCATGGACAACTGAGAAGCCAAAAGTTGAAGAAGGTGAGAGTAGTTGGACTGCAACAAACAGAAACTCACATGGCTTGGATGGACTGAGGGTTAGGGATGAACATACTCAACAAGGGATGGAAGGAATTGATGCTAGAGTTGGAGACAGTGAACACCAAAAGCAATATGGGACAAGCAGTGGAGAAAATGACTTTAATGTCATTCTGTGAAGGAAGACAGGAAAACATATCACTCAAGGATTCTAATTTAAATCATTAGAGGGGAGATGTAGACCTTGTAATGTTGTAAATTAGAATATAAATTGTATATAGTATAGTTTATTAAAGACATATAGTATCTGTATTTATTTGTAAAGTCAAACGGGTAAAATTGTATTGGGCCAAGTCTGTTAACCCAAACACCCGTTTAGACCTTGACAATTATTATGGTTAGGGACAGTTATCATCCAAACGTTGCATACTTTGGATGTGACTTTAGAATAGATAGTTGTCTCGTTTAAGGGAAACGTTGTAACCCTTGGACAAGTATATATAGGTTCATGTACAGAATTGTAACTTACAGATTATAATAAAAGTTCTTCTATTTTTACATACTTACTTTGTCCATTTATTTTTACTATTTTGCAAACACAAAATACACACAACACAGAACCACAATGGTGTCTTATAAGCACATCATGAAACGTAGAGATGTTGGCAACCCTGTGAACACATTCTACCTCATCAATGACATAGTTCCAACATAATATCTGATTGTAGATTGAAATCAGTGTTGCTTCGATGAATGTTAACGCAACTAACTATTGTATTACTTATTGATGTTTGCTTTTTGTCTAACAGCGTTTATTAGAAAAGTGTCAATTGGAATCTGTAGAAATGCGCTGAATCAAGTCGAAGGAGCAGGTGATTAGTACATTTGCAGGTTTGTGCAGATTCTTTCCATATAAATGATATATATATATATATATATATATATATATATATATATATATATATATATATATATATATATATATATATATATATATATATATATATATACATATATATGTATATATATATATATATAACTACAAATCTATTTAATTACTGTAATTTTTTAGGTTGAGGGACTTGGCAAATTTCAGAGCAAATTTCTGAATCGAAACAAAGAGCCGTTATCATCGCTGGAACTTGTAAATTACAAGCTTCCTGCAAATCTTATGACTTCAATATGCGAATCGTTGCATGTAAAGGGATTTGAAAATGCGTTGCCACCTCAACAAGTTTGTGAAACATGCAATAATAAAATGAGGTTGCATTTTCATGACAGAACCACGTTACTGATGAGCTTGATAGACGTGTAAAAACCAGGAAGACAGGTGAAGTTGCCGTCACCTTATCCTTAAGATGATACTTTCGACATGCTTTTTTCCAAAAGATGATATAATATGATACTCGCGACATATATGTTAATCTCTCAACTACTTTCTACTTTTAGGATAGTCTATAAGGCAACTATGCAATTCATGGTCACTTAAGTCAATATGTTAATCTGTTAACCAAATGTTATACAGTATTTTAGTATCTCTATATTATGGTCGTTAACCAAATATTATATTTTATCCGCAACTGACTATTCCAACGCCCCAAGGTAAGTGCATTTCCTACTATTCAGACTTGATGAATATGTACAGTAGTGGTTAGGACGTGAACTACTTTAGCCCTATGATAACTCTGGCGTCTACCTCTTAGGCTGTGAATTTGTATGTTTTCTGCCCCTGGCCTTAAAACATATCATTTTGTGTCAACAGCAACAACCATAATGTAAGCAATTACTTTCCTACGACAGTACCACCTGACTTCGTAGTTAAAATAATCCAAAAATATAGCAAACGCCCCCGCCGCAACGCGGCGGGTTCTTGCTCCTCGTTACTCTACTATTGTAAGCGGGTTGACAGGAGCATGAGATTAATTACTTAGTATTTTCGATGAAGTTGACAAAGGGGTGCTAAGTTTGTACATGAAATGTACATATCATTAATCTTTTATATAATACAACAAAACCCCAAGTGGTGACTTTTTCATTTTGAAAAACTCAACCTTCCCTTATTAAGTAATATTTTAATTATTATTTTAATTATAATTTTTTATTATTAAAGATAATCATTTAAAAAGTTTAATCCTATCGTTAGTTGCATCTTATCGTTATTTTTTGTGTTTATCTTTTACTTATGTAGTATATCAACAAATCAAATTTATTATAATTTTTTATTATTAAAGATAATCATTTAAAAGTTTAATCCTGTCATTATTTGCATCTTATCTTTATCTTTTTTGTTTATCTTCTACTTATTTTGTATATTAACAAAACAAATTTAAAGATTTAATTATTTGTTTTTTAATAAATAAAAATATATCATTCAAAAAATTTTAATAAAAAAACCCGCGCGTGCGCGGGTATTATAACTAGTTTGAAGAGATCGGATTGTTTGGAATGCCAAAACATGTATTCAAATTCTATTGTAATGTATCGGGGTTTGGGGCCTACTCAAGTTATAATTATACATGTTTTTTAAGCAAACATTAGAATCGGCTTATATTAAGCACTTAGTTAAATATTCCCGGTTCTCAAACACGCTATTGGTCTTCATGGTCTAAATTCCCCATTCATGTTTTTTGTTTTGTAGTGTTACCCGTAACGAAGAAAAATATGTTGGACAATGAATTCCCCGTGGAGATTACGTATATCATTCAACGATGTCTATAATGAGAATTGCATAGCAAATACTAAAACCCTAGTGGCTTAAGGCCATACAAGCCTTATTCTCTAATACTCCCTCGCAACCCGAGCGACAAAATCGCGAAAACTTGAATTAAAAAACTAAAAACATTAAAGCCAAATAAATTGTTGATGAAGACATCCGACAACAAGCGGAGACTGATCTTCAAACAGCAACAAACATAAATATGCAACAAAAGCAAAAGCAGTAAACCGAACATAATTAGTGGTTGAAGAAATCCGCCCACATGCGGAGACAGATCTTGAAACTTGAAAGTCACTAACTGATAACAACAGCATCTTTGACGAGATCTCTTGTGATCATCTACGATACTGGATAAATCAATGTATCCTTTTGCATCTATCATACGGGATAACCAATGTATCCTTTTGCATTTATCATAAATGATAAACCAATGTATTTATATTTATTTTATCTTTTTTTTAATTAAAAAAATCACTTTTAAGAATAAAAGAAAGCAAGAGAAGATGCAATTTTCTTTATAAAAGGTAAAAGACGAAGAGAAATTCTACTTACTGTCGTCATGTTTGATGGTATGGCAGCTAAGAAAAAACAAATTAAAAACACATATGTAAGAGACATAGATACGCATGTGATATAAGAAATTAAAGCTAAAAAAAGATACATAACAACATCAGGATACACTATTGAGAAAACAATTGTAATAACGGCTGGGAATTTGGGATGGGAGGCATAGATGCGGCGGCTCAAGGTGGCCGTCCAGGTCTAGAATATGACCCGCTCATGATATCATGTTTACGTATGTCATTCAACGATATTTATAATGAGATTTACATAGCAAATACGAAAACTCTATAATGGTCTGTCATACAATTGGGCTATGCCTTATTCTCTAATAAAATAGTTTTTTGATAGTCCAAAAATACCGAAAGGCAATATGGGCCAACGTCAATCTAAATAAAAATGATGACAATGATTATGCAAAAAGCCATGGCCTTAGCAGTTGTCTCAGAACGAAAGGAGAAGAGAAGATGTTGATAGTTGATACTTTTAAACTGGCTAGCCTTTTACATTAATATTTTCGAAATATTAATGAACACTCTTATCTACATCTAAATACTAATTATAACACAACTAGAATTTTTAATTATTGCATGCCATTTTGCTTAAATAATGAAATATAATTTTCCACCCAAAATTATTATCTAAAACCAATGAATAAATTAAAAATATATATATAATTAATATTTTTTATTTATTTTTAGTCTAGCAAGTAAAACTATTTAGGACACGTTTAAGTTATTTGTTTATCATCGATAATAATGCGTAACTGAAATTTTTAGGAAAAATCCTGTGCGTAACTAGCATTAAACAGTGATTATAGCGTCGACAAACAGTCACAACCAAGTTTCTTAACTTCATGTCTTCAACTTGCGAATAATCTGATGGTTCAAATATTGTATTACTACTTGCCTATATTCCATTCATAATGTCATATCACTTGCTTCATAATTAATTATATTGTTATGACTTCCATAATTTCATGTCTTAGCTAGATTCATCTAGTAGCCAGGGGGTGTTTGATATTGCTAAGTTCAAACTGGTGAGATACTTCATGGATGAATGTAGCATTAGAGACGTTTTGATTGTAATCCTTACTTGAACCCCGGCCCATATGGCCTTGAGGTAACACTGCTTGAAGTGAGTTGATAATCAATCATAGGTTTCCCTTTTCCTATTTCTTTGCAATCTTCAGCATACTTAATAAGTTTTCATAAAATCAGTCCGTTAAGGATTACAATAATTTTGTGCAAACCCACATTTTGAGTGCATAATAATATGTTTTCAAACATACCAAATTCAAAACTATTTTCAAACTATATCATTCTGGTACAAGTAAGTGAAGTAACTAACTGAAAAAAATAAAATAAAAATAAAAATAAATAATAAAAAAATAAAAAAAACCCTAAGTAAACAATATATGTTATACCATTAACCAAATAGATAACCATCTACAGTAAAACCTCTATAAATTAATACTCGATAAATTAATAACCTCGAAATTTAATAATTTGTCTAGTCCCATCTTGGGACCAGTACAAATTTGGACTCTAATCGATAAAATACTAATATAATAATTATTTTGAAACCCCCGTGTATATATATTGGTCCCAACAAAACTATAAATTAATAATTACAAATTATGGCCATATATATATATATAAAGGTCATACGTAATTGGAACTTGTACAAATTCAATTAAGGCCATACGTAATTGAAACTTGTCCCAACGAAACTGACTTTTTACTGATTCAAAAACAATGAATTTGACAAATTCAATTAATTTGTGAATGTCAATTCATAAAATGTTAATTGTAACTTGTTTTTTTAATTTATTTTTCATTTCTAACTAAATATACATTATAACTGGTATATTAGACTTGGAAATTTAAAGGCCGTACCTCAAACTTTTTTAAATTAATAAATTATTAATTTATCGATATAATAATATCTTGCTAAATTAATAAAATATCTCAGTCCCAACATCATTAATTTATAGAGGTTTTACTGTATTTTCGAGAAGAGGAAATATATCTATAACAAGACCAAAATAAACAATACTTGGTAGAATGTTAAGTAAGAGACGACAAACATTGAGAAAAGTTAAAATGCTTACTCTTATTTTGGTGCTTATAAAGGGACAAATTTTCACAATCCATCTAGTTTGATCTAATGGTGAAGATTAACCTAAGATTATAGATGGAAACCTAAGTCCATGTTTTTTTTTTTTTTTTTTTTTTTTTTTTTTTTTTTTTTTTTTTTTTTTTTTTTTTTTTTTTTT
>LBNU01019259.1:24089-39669 GCA_014162995.1 Artemisia annua
TTTCATATGTTTTCATCCGATTACTTATGTTTTCGTTCGTTTTCATACACTTTCATCAGTTTTCTTTTGTTTTCGTCCATTTTTTATATGTTTTATCCGTTTTCATACGTGTTTTTACGCTTTCTTAAGTTTTTGTTTGTTTTCATACGTATTCGTCTGTTTTCTTACGTTTTCATCCATTTTCTTACGTTTCTCAATTTTACAAATGATATTCAGAATATCACTTGTGATTTTCTGAATATCACTTGTGATTTCTTTTTTTTTTTGGTCCATTTTCATACGTATTCATTCGTTTTCTTACGTTTTCGTCCGTTTTCAAACGTTTTTGAATATCACAATTGATATTCAGAAAATCACTTTGAATATCACTGATGATATTCTGAATATCACTTATAATTTTCTAAATATCTATCACTTGTGATTTTATGAATATCACTTTTGATATTATGAATATCACTTGTAATTTTCATGTTACAAAACATTAGTTGAAAATCACTTGTGATATTCAGAAAATCACTTGTGATATTAAGAATATAGCACTTGTGATATTATGAATATCACAGAATACTTATGAATATCGTTTGTGGTACTAAGAATATTTTAAATATCACAAAATATTACTTGTGATATTCAGAAAATCACAGAATATCACATGTGATATTCAGAATATCGCTTGTGATATTCAGAACATCGCTTGTGATATTCAGAATATCGCTTGTAATATTCAGAATATCACTTATATCACAGAATATCACTTGTGATTCTGAAATATATAAAAATGTATGAAAACGGCCAAAAACATTTAAAAACAGACGAAAATGAATAAAATCGACGAATATGCATGAAAATGGACGAATATGCATGAAAATGTATTCATTCGTTTTCTTACGTTTTCGTCCGTTTTCATACGTTTTTGAATATGACAATTGATATTCAGAAAATCACTCTGAATATCACTGATGATATTATGAATATCACTTGTGATTTTCTGAATATCTATCACTTGTGATTTTATGAATATCACTTGTGATATTCTGAATATCACTTTTGATATTCTGAATATCACTTGTAATTTTTATGTTACAAAATATTAGTTGAAAATCACTTGTGATATTCAGAATATAGCACTTGTGATATTCTGAATATCACAGAATATCACTTATGAATATCGTTTGTGGTACTCAGAATATTTTGAATATCACAGAATATTACTTGTGATATTCAGAAAATCACAGAATATCACTTGTGATATTCTGAATATCACTTGTGATATTCTGAATATCACAGAATATCACTTGTGATATTCTGAAATGTATAAAAACGTATGAAAACGGCCAAAAACATTTAAAAACAGACGAAAATGCATGAAAACGGACGAATATGCATGAAAACGGACGAATATATATGAAAACGGACGAAAACATATGAAAGCGTAAAAACACGTATGAAAAAAGACGAAAAGGTATGAAAAATGGACGAAAACGAAAAAAAAGGATGAAAACGGACGAAAATGTATGAAAACTAACGAAAACGTAAGAAAGGGCGAATACGAATAAAAAAGGACGAAAGGGTAAGAAAAAGGATGTAAATGCAAGAAAACGGACGAATATGTATGAAAAGGGATAAAAACGTATGAAAATTAAAAAACACATATGAAAATGGACGAAAATGTATGAAAAATGGACGAAAACGAAAGAAAACAGATGAAAACGTATTAAAACGAATGAAACGGACGAACACGTATAAAATCAAACAAAAAATATAAGAAAACAGACGAAAACGGACGTAAACGGGCGAAAACGCAAGAAAACGGACAAAAGCGTATGAAAACGGACGAAAACGAGCGAAAATGTAAGAAAACGGGCGAAAACGTATGAAAGTGAGCGAAAACGGACAAAAACGTATGAAAACGGACCAAAGCGTATGAAAACAGACGAAAACGTGTGAAAGTTGGAGAAAAAACGTGAACTAGGAAAAAGTGAAAAAAAGAAAAAAGAAAAAGTGGACTGAACAAACAAATGTGAATTAAAAAAAAAGACGAAAGAAAAAAAAAAAAAAAAAAAAAAAAAAGAAAAAAAAAAAAACATGAACTTAGATTTCCATATTTAATCTTAGGTTAATCCCCACCATTAGATTAAACTAGATGGATGGTGGGGATTTTGTCCCTTGGTAAGCACCAAATTGAGAATATGCAAAATAAAGTGACTCTCATTATTAATATGTTTGACAAAAGAGGAAACATATCCGTAACAAGACCAAAATAGAAGCTGAGACACCTCGACATCAACAACACTTCCATGATCGGACCTCTTAAACAAAAGTCAAGGACAATCTCTCGGGCAAGTCGGTTTGCATTTGCCACGACATGTTCTTACACATGACCAACTATAATTTGCTGTCTCTCACATTAGGAGCAAAAAAGGAAGATGGTTATTCGTGACGAAGATGAAAATCTCACTGGTACCACTACCAATGTGGTCTAATTAGAAGTGCTACATAATTGATGATCACATCTACATGTATACGTATCTCGCATTAGTAGAAATAAAATATTGAAGATGTTTATTTTCTTCTATGGTTTTTTGTTTATTGTGTTTCATATGCAATGTTTGATTATTATTAGTGCATTTTTGTACCTTACATGTCACACGCATATTATATACAGTGTGAACAAAAACTATAGCGTCGACAAACAGTTATAACAACCAAGTTTTTTATTTCATGTCTTCAACTTGCGAATAATCTGATGGTTCAAATATTGTATTACTACTTGCCTATATTCCATTGATGATGTAATATCACACTTGCTTCATAATTAATTATATTGTTACGACTTTCATAAATTTCATGTCTTAGCTAGATTCATCTAGTAGCCAACTCGTGCTACCAACTGACTCGACCAGACGTTTACAACAAAAATAAAGTAAAATAACCAACGGTTGAAATTAATCAAGGTTAACGTTGTTTTACATAACAACTAAATCAGTGTGTTTACAAAGTCCATGAAAATGATATAAAAACATGGCAAGGTCGAACACTATACCTCGACTTAGGGGTGTTTTTTTTTCCTCTTAGCTAAGGATGACACACTAAACATAATTAAATATTTCTTTTTGCAGTGAGGCCTACTCATTTCCATAAATTCATCTATATATGGTGGGTGTAAAATATGAGCTCCTCCCTATTAAGAGAAAGTAATAGACATGGGGCCTACTCATTTCCTTAGCTAAGAGGAAAAAAACACCCCCTAGGCTACCCGTAGTGGTGACTAGTGACCACAACAGGGCCGAGGACACACGATAACATCAGTTTTCTCTCTCTATAACAAATTTATAGCCAACTTCTTTTAATGAGGATACTGATGATACCAAAAAAAAATGCCCCCCTAAAACATAAATACCCACTAAAATCAATTAAATAAAATACTCACACACACAAACATGCTCCAACGACTCGGTCCTATTTAGGATCGACTTCTATTTTTTTAGCCAAGGATGCGTCGCAAGGAGAGGCCCGTAATAGGGTGGGACGCGTCTTCGATGGGGTCGACCGAATAAATGACTGATGCATTACTGGTCGCTTTAAGGTATGCAGAAGCACATATATAAGTAAGTATTCAGATCGAGTTGAGCAAAGGTTAACTTTTATATAACAAAGGGAGAATTCAAACAAAGGTTGAACGTGGATATATATTTGTATTTCAGAGTAGTCTACATATGGTTAAGCTAAGATATGAATATATTGGATTAACCAACGGATCTTGGGGGAGTTTAGGAAATGACATGACAGTATGAAGATGTATAGGGTCTATTGAAAACGTAAATGGGTGAATACATTCTTGTTTAAAATTTTAGTTTCTCGTATCAAATTACCGATCAAATGTGATACAATATGATAAGTGACAATGATAATTCTACAACTATACTGATAGTAGAAAGTATAAAAGAAAACATATCACCACAACACAAACATGTAGGCCGCCTAGTATCAAGAATCACAGACGAAAGACAATGGTTTTAGAGAGAGGAAGTTAGAGATAAAAACTAGAAAGAGGTTGGAGAGAACTAGGTGAGATATGTTGTAACACCCCCAAAATTCGGGTCTAGCGGAAGCATACATGCAATGGGGTGCTACTAAATTGGTATCACAACTCAAGGATCAAAGAATGGTTTTTATTTCATTAATAAAGAATAAAAGTTGTCATGCAAGACATAAAGTTTACATGATATAAAAATAGTGCGGAAACAGGCCCATAAAATAATTGAAGTAGTCCCAAATGTTCATCAGAGTCGCCTATGACCATGCCCTTTGCCAAGCGCCTTCAATTAGTGAGCTAACGCCTTAAACCTGAGAATACACGCTAAAGGTCAGCTTACGCTGGTGAGTTCATAGAGTTTAAGTTACTAACAAGAAACGTCTTTCATATTACAACAAGCTAAAATGGACATTTGATACAACAAGTAGTAAAGTTTTTAAACGGTAACGTATTCACCCCCCCTCTACGTTTTCACAAAAACCCTAAGTGGTTATGTGATATATATATAAACATACTTTCAACCTCTCAAAAACAAAGTAATAAGTTTCCAATAGAAGAGGGATTGAAATCGAAAATATAGCACAGGGACCAGATTCGTAGTTTATGAATTCTTTCACGAAACGCGGTTCGAGGTACATTTAGGCGGGTAAACGGAAGATTCGTGATACAGGAATAACACCAATACACTCAACATAATATTTCCGATAAAAATGAATATAAATACTCATAGTTTCTCACGAATAATACCAAACTCAAAATAAATGGTCGTTTCTCCAAAAAGAACTAGGGAGAAATTTTGCGGGTTGTCACAGTCCCACCTTCTTAAAAGAATCGTGTCCTCACGATTCAACTCCAGTTACTCATCAGGTTCTGAAAGAAATAAGCATATACGCACAAGGATTCATCTTTACGTTTACTATAGAAGTTTAGGATCTTTTAGCGAGTTTCGACGAACTCTATCGATAGGAATGCGACTAAATGAAAGTCGTCAAATTCCAAGGTTCAAGATTCCAATAGGTCAACAAGGTTCGAACGTTAAGATATTAAAATTTCTCCAAGAGGAATAAAAACGGCCTCAATGGCAAGTCATCACTTAGATTGTAGACATAAGAACGTCGTGAATGCTGCTGAGTTCCGACGGTAGCTTAAGTTGGTGAGCTACCGATCTAACTCTAGCAAGAATCTGAAAGGATCGATACGACAAGAATCCAAAAGGTTTATATCGTCAGTGTTTCTAATCATACACGAGTAGCGTACATCTCCGTTCTGCATTCGAACGAGCTTCTTGATAGATTTACGAACAAATTCAAGGTCAGGAAATTGGCTATCTCCATCTTTATCCAATAAGTCGGCGATCAGCACTCGCGACCGTAGAGGGTCTTTTGCAGTGCCGTTGAAATCCCGAAAGAGTAAGTAAGAGAGAGATGGACCAACAGGAGTTGAACAGGTTGAGTAGAATTATCAACAGATACTCAGGCAGAGGTCGGGATTCGTTTCCCAAGGTCTAGCTTACGATATAGCAGCAAAATAATAATCGACAACAAGGATCTGTGAAACGGCTCATAGGATAATAGGAAAATAACCCATTGTTTAAAACTTGCAGGAAAGTTAAATTTCGATTTTCATTTTGATTTCATAATCTTGCAGCAAGGCAGTAAAATGTTTTATGAAATCGTCTTATTAAGCTATTCGCAAAATAACGTACAGGGTATCAAGGAAACATTTCACCATTTATAAAATGATAGTTAGATCAAAATTTTGATATTTAGAATAGTAGCAAGGTTGCATTCAGATCCATAGCATGGCCAAAATATTTTATAAAATCGTCTTGTGAGACAATTTCGTAAAATAGTTTGTGAGATAACAAGAAAAACAATTATCCTCTATCAAGTAGTGGTAAAATCAAAATTTTGATTTTTGCGAAATAGCCGTAAGACATCTTGTAGTAAGGCAACATTTTGTAAATTGCTTTCAAAGCAGTTTCACTATCCAACAAGAGAGGAGCAAAGATAAATGGTATTTCCAAGGGACGAGTGAAAGAAATAGGTGGTTGTCCTAAGGGTCGTGATTCAAGTTAGCTCTCAAAATCTCAAGAATTCTGTTACGCACGAAATCCTTTCTGATTGGGAGATTTAACAAGTCCAAAGTACAACTCGGTAATAGGATGTCGATTGCTACTAGCAATCGGTTAGAGTCGATTGACTCGGCACGATACGTACGTTAGAGGTGGAAAGTACAACCTCAATTGAACATCGTCGCTAAAACAACATCGATTGAGAAAATGAACATCCTCAACTAAGAAATGAATAACGTCGATTAAGATAACGAACATCATCGATTAAGGAAGTGAATGTCATCGATTAAGAAAATAAACATCCTTGGTTAAGAAAATCATCACTTGGGTAGCCTACTTCGATGGAATAAACTTTCCCATCCTCGAGCAAAATCACCAAAACCTTAAACCTCGTAACAACTTGATTTTAGCTTAATCTCGCAACTCATCAAACAAGAACTGTCACGAGATTCGACCGTGTATCAAGTTGTTAAGAAATAAGAATTTAACGTCGTCGATGATTTGGCTCAATTCAAGAATTGCTCAAAACAACGAATAGGTACCTACGGCTAAAATTCAATATTCATCATACGGTTCCGAGCACAAGCTTAGAGTAGAGGGGACTGTGACTAGATCGCAGAATGAAACGAGGCTAAATGCCAAATCCAAATTCGAAACGAGATCGAAGATCACAGATTTCAACAATCCAAATTCAAAATCCGAACATACTCAAGACCAATTCCATCAATATCCGAAAGTCATATCAAGACATAGTCAGAAATTAGTTAAAACGAAACCAAAATCAGATCCAAACGTATCAAAATTTAAATCCAACGTATCCGGAATAAATTTCAAAATATCAAAAGTCCACTCGGGGCGTAACTGTAAATCAGTTCAATTACGAAACTCAAAATCGAATCCATACGTAACCAAAATCAAATTCAAACATAACCAAAATAAATAGTTTCAATAAAATCGACGAGGCTTATGACAATGAGCAACTCGGATTCAAATGATGTTGATCAGGTCTAGCCGACCCAAGGCGAACTACGCTCGATGGCGACAACAGGAATTCCACATAAACGAGGACGTTTAGTGGTGTTAGAAGCATTACGATTCATACGGTGTTGCGATGCCAATGTGTCGTGTGCAAATGCAGGCTTAGGTGTTGAGTTCAATGCTTGTGTGTGCACGCAACTTATCATTCCTAAAGGCAAACTCTAACCCGAACATAATGCTGTTGTAACTACCCTCAGTATCACAAAATTCACCTCTGAGCCGGACATAGGTGATCAGGCCATGTCCAACTGTCCCTGGTTGAATGTAGGTGATCAGGCTACATTCAGCCGAGGTTCAATGAATTTTGAAACACTCAGCCTAGTTACGCTAGTAATATGTCCTTTGTATCCCAAATCATTCCCAATACTACGACTATTGTGCGAAATCAACAATCGATATTGAGGTTACGCAAAGAAATAGCGTAACTCGGAGATAGATGCGGTACTTGCATAAACATGTAGAGATGCTCATGGCGAATAGTTAAGATAGGCGGATATGAATGAAATATCCGAAAGAAAGGCACACACTACTACGATTATATCCTCAAACTCTTCAATCATATCATAATCAATTCATCGCATATATCATCAAATATCTCACCAAATGTATTCTCAGTTATCTAATCAACTATATCCTCAAGAAAATATTACGCGAGGCATCAGCTTGGCAGACAGGCACGTAGCGGTCATAGGTTTTAATTTTCACAAAAGTGGTTATAGTTTGGGTTTTAAAATGCCCAATTCTCTATAACCTAGGCTCTGAAACCAACTGTAACACCCCCAAAATTCGGGTCTAGCGGAAGCATACATGCAATGGGGTGCTACTAAATTGGTATCACAACTCAAGGATCAAAGAATGGTTTTTATTTCATTAATAAAGAATAAAAGTTGTCATGCAAGACATAAAGTTTACATGATATAATAATAGTGCGGAAATAGGCCCATAAAATAATTGAAGTAGTCCCAAATGTTCATCAGAGTCGCCTATGACCATGCCCTTTGCCAAGCGCCTTCAATTAGTGAGCTAACACCTTAAACCTGAGAATACACGCTAAAGGTCAGCTTACGCTGGTGAGTTCATAGAGTTTAAGTTACAAAACAATTTGGGACCTGAAAAGTTTTAGTGCTATGTGTGACTAGGGAGGCGTAGACATACATTCCATACCTTCACAATTCCATATCAATTACTATCATACTCATACTAGTTTACCACCTTTCGCGAAGGCGGAGGGTCAGGGGCGAGCGGGCCACATCTCGACGGTACACTAGCCGGGATCACTTAACAGTAAGGAACCACCCATTACTGCCCCGAACTAGGCCGTAAGTAGAGTCTATTCCAAAGTAGGGTAATCGCCCAAGCTTTAGGTCAACGTCTACCATTATCTACCCTTAACTAGTCCACACATGTAGCAAAACAATTTGTAGTAGCAGGTCCAAGAAAAACAGTTTGAGCTAGAAAGCTCTCATATAAACCAGGCAAACACATAATGCCTTCAAATACTCAATTCAAATATATCGATAAATTACTCAATCAATCAATAAATCAATCAATCAATCCTTCAATCCAATCTTAATCAAACCGATCACATATTCAAGTAAGCAATCATTGAGTTTAGTTAAAAGAGCATGTATTCTCCCCCAAAAGTAGTTATGAAAACTTATTAAAAGAAGGGGGGCTATGAACTCACCTTAGCCACAGCAATGCAAGAATCACGACCGACACAACTTGGCATCTAGAGTTATTCACAACAATATTCCGAAGATGGGCACGACAGCACCAAGTAGTACGAACACGAGGGTACATCCTAGTACGCATACGATTATCTCAAAATATAGTTCGTACAATAATAAAGTCCATAAAAACGATGTGTCATAGTTTTCGTGGATCACTCAAATCACTACTTTATAAAAGTTTAGTATCAAAGATTTCGTAAGAAAGCTTTATGTTTCGTGTGGTGTGGTAAGAAGACATAGACTCGAGATGTAACTCACGCCAAAGAGGAAAAGATATTAACATAGTCGATAAATACTTGACCAAACTCACGCTAAGAAGGAAAACGACCTCATAAGATTCAAGAAATACCAACAACTCAAGTTAAATAAAAAGGGAATCTAGACCATGTCGACAATTAACCATTTATTATACAATAGATCAATTGGTAGTTCGGTATTTACCCCATAATCCCAAATAGTTTATATAAAACGTACTTGTTTTATAAACAAACTAAGTTCCTAAGGAATCACAAGTTAATAATTCAATTATGAAAGGATTTTAAGGATTAAATAAAACTATTCATTTTGAATTCTTTGTCGGGTTTTATAAAAATACTCTTAAAAGGATTAAAAATAAGAATGTAAGTTTGGAAATAAAACGTTAGTTTAGAAAAGTCTATAAATTTCGGCATAAGGCATCCATTTATATAACTTTTCCAAGTCTATATGACTTAATTAATTCAATTTCCTCAAACAACGTTTCCCATCAAGTTAATAGGAAATTAATAAAGTATTCATTGTTTATTAGACATTATTTACTTATTGTGTATTCGTTACGAATCAAATATATTAAAGTCATCATGAGTCTAATATATTGTATTCGGTTCAAGTCCAATAAGTCTATATTGTCCAACGTCCAATATCCAATGTCCAATGTCAGATCAATGTACATCCAATAGTTTTAATCCATTAAATATCCGCATTGTCCAATATTTATCCAATAATCCAAGTCAAAGTCCCAATTATCAAATTTGTTAAGTATTCATGTTAACCATATCCAAGTCACAATCCCAAGTATAGTCCAAAACGTACCAATGTTCATAAATAAAAATTAATGAATTAAATTAGCCCGATAAATGACCAAATTTATTACTAACTAATTTAAGTTATGACAACATAACTCTTTTTACATTCACCCAATATAATCTTTAGTTTTCTTATCGACTTGTACCCCAAAAGTCTAAAATAAATCAAACATTTTATTTTTATAACCTTAGAACCAAACACACGCTAGCATATTTGTTTCACCAAAATCACAACACCACTTGTGACTACTATTTTAATACTAAAACCTTATAACCTCAATGTCAAAATAATGTATCCAATAGTCAAATAGGATGCAAGTCGAGCAGAAAATAAACTGGAACAAACACACCGTTTAATACCAACACATCATGTACTAGCACCTGTTCAAAAACCCATATATGCTAAACTCGAACCCGACTCGCGACTCAAAACAAAATCAAACACCTCTTGGGTGTTTCATGCTAAACCGAGACCAAGAACAAGTGGGCACACCCTTGGGGTGTGTCGTTAAATCCAAACGCGACCACAATAATAGTAACTCAGATCATCAGTAACCTCAGCAACAAAATTTCGATCAAACAAACAAACAAACACCATTTGTTTTTCTTACCACACGACTTATTTCAAAACATGTCTTTAATATTCATTCAACCCACTTAACGATATCAAAACCTTAATCATTTTCCAGATTCTTAACCACACAAATCCATACCATTTTGTTGAACACGTTTTTAGATTTTACAAAGCATAATATCATGTTTTTATCAATTCAGATCCACGAAAACGCAACACATCAACATAAAAACTTGGTAATAATATAAACAAGCCGAGATGTGGTTTTTACCATACCACATAGACCACGAGCGAGAGAGAGAAAAGAGGTGGTGGCGGATGGTGACGGAGTGACGGCTGTGGTGAGCTCGTACGAACCAAACACGGACCAGAAACAAGATCCAAGTCCCTATACGCGACCCATGTCACTCTAAACCAATAACCCGCGATCTAAGCTCCTTGTCTTCGAACGGCGGCGGCGGTGGCACTAAAACAGTGGCGGCAGCAAGGTGGTTGGTGGCTGCGCGTGGAGTGGGTGTCTAAATGGGGCGCATGCACCATAGATCGTTGTTGTAAAGGGTGAGATAAAGGTGTGTTTATGATTATTTGATGGTGGAAGCGGTGGTGCAGCGGCGGTGAAGGTGGCGGCCGAGTTGTGGTGGCGGCAGGAAATAGAGAGGAGGAGGAAGAGATAGTAGGGTTTTATAGTGTGGAGTGGTAACCAAAAATGAAAACCCTAAGTGGTTATGTGATATATATATATAAACATACTTTCAACCTCTCAAAAACAAAGTAATAAGTTTCCAATAGAAGAGGGAGTGAAATCGAAAATATAGCACAGGGACCAGATTCGTAGTTTATGAATTCTTCACGAAACGCGGTTCGAGGTACATTTAGGTGGGTAAACGGAAGATTCGTGATACGGGAATAACACCAATACACTCAACATAATATTTCCGATAAAAATGAATATAAATACTCATAGTTTCTCACGAATAATACCAAACTCAAAATAAATGGTCGTTTCTCCAAAAAGAACTAGGGAGAAATTTTACGGGTTGTCACATATGTTTTATTATTATTATGAACTCCCACCCCTCCCAGCATGGGAGGGGAGTGTATGTGAAGTGTTCTTGATCATAAGCTTTTTCTTTCTTGTTTTATTGCCTATATCTTTTCTTTCTTGCCTTTATCATTTTCTTTGGCCATTATCTTCATTGCTCATATCAACCTCTTCAAACAATTTCCTTTTGTTAGTAACATCTCCCTATAAATCTTTGTCATGTTATTCGTGTTCCTGATGTTGTTGTTGTAGAGATAGTTTTTTTGTCTTGTCCACAATTCTCATACCACTGTCTTTTGTCCTCACTATTCTGTCATTCCCTGTTTCATCCATGAAATTGTCTTTGCTATTCCTGAATCTTTTGTTGTTGTTCTTTGAGTAGATTGTGTTAAGAGCGAAACATATGAGTATGAGTATGTGGTGTTGATGATGTTGTGGTTGCCTTAGTTGATGATGGTGTCGGATCTGAAGTTGTTGCAATCATCAGCACCTGTTGTAACCACTAGGGTTCGTTTCTACCCTAATGAGGATTGAACCCCCAACACTAGAGTTACCATGTCTTCAGGATTTTCAACCGACCCATGTGAACTACTTTCTAGAGGTGGAGTCACTATGGTTGTTATGGATGTAACCCCTAGCAATGCATCGGTTTTTGCTGCTATAACCTCCAAATCCATTAGGACTGTCAACAATCCACTCGGTATGTTGAGGGACTAACCAACCGTTATAGGATCAAATTCAGAAATGGATGCGTTATGGATGCTAGCAGCCTTAGAAGGATTTTCGGCACTAAGAGGTGGAAATTCTGAAACTGATGCATCAAAGATGCTAGCAACGCTTTGAGTATCCACGGTGGCTGTTTTATCTTGAGGGGATGCGCCAAGGACACTAGCAACACTTTCAGGTAGATCGTTGAAGTAACGTGAGATGTTCCCCGATAATGTGGTTCCTAATCACCAATGTAGATCTCCTGGTTCACATAGAATTACCGGTTAGCAGTTTGTTGAATCATTAAAGAGAAAACTTAGTGACATACATTGAGCACTGGCGTGATGTTATCACTGGTAGCATTTCCTGATGATCAAAGTGAAAGATTGATATTTTAATCTCAATAAATCAGTTAAATCAAACTTTTAAGGTTTGCTTTTCACGAAAACCTGAATCACATAGATTACCAATTTACACTAGTTAAATCAATAAAGAATCAACCAAGTGACCTACTTTCAATGTTGCTTAATATTGGAGCCGGTAGGATTTCCATTCAATCATTTTGGAATACTAAGTGAGTATCACTATGACTGTTCTGGCAAGATCTCAAGGATATGCATAGGACTCAATACAATTTGTATTTTTTGATGCGAAGTACTAATGTGTTATGTCTAATGTGGCCTGTGGAGATTTTACGATGAATCTCATTGCCTCTAGACTCGATAAGTACATTTTTCATTTTAATGAGCGGAGGCTGGAACAGACTGCCACCTATTTTAATACCAACATTCTCAAAGTGAGAAGTCGAGATAACGTGTATAATATCCATGAGAAATGTAATAAGATCCTTTTGAGAGGAACTTAAGTAGTTGGGAGGGGTTTGTTCATTGCATCACTGGGTCCATGATGTCTGTCTTCAATATAAAAAATCATCATATGATATCTGATAGATTATGTATTGACCTGGTTTCAATCCTAGTGTATATATGATTTTCATTTCTTTTAACCCGTTCATAACTTTATCTTTTTCATTCTTCAACCCCTTCAATGCTAACCAAGTCTTCATTATCTACATGTTATGATTGTTCCGATGATGGCTCATGACTTATAAACCATTTTTCCTTTTCTCATTTATGATCTCTATGACCTACGGACTTTCTAATCTATCTAAGGAATGTCCCTGGGTAGGTCCCTCTGGCTCTGGCTATACCGTGGAGTAATACCTAACCTTATCTCTTTATATCTCCTTATACCGATGATCGTGAATGGTTAAGCTGGTTTGGTGTTGAGATCATAGCCATGAAAAGTTTGAAAAAGCATCCAAAGTGTTTAAGAATAATCAAGTTGTTTTAGTACTTGAAAAGTTTTCATATTCAGAAACGCTGCCCTACACATTGTTTTCCAAAATTTTGCATACGGAGAGAGGGGTAAACCAATTATTTCAAATGATGAACTTTTGAGTCTTAAACATTTTGAAACTTTTTGTCCCCTTTAAAAATAGCATATCATTGATATTTTTTACATCAATTGGTTATAACGTATGTTTGTTTTCGAGAGTAAATGGAGGAGTAATAATTTTCAATAAAACATTCAAATGATAGAACACCGCTTGTTGTAGTCAGAAAGTTAGAACAAACGACATGTTTTGAAATTCAAAACATTATATAATACATGAAACTCCCCCTCAAAACAGGTTCACTTCTCTTTGAATCATAAGAAGTTGGGATTTATCAAAGAATAAACCATAATATGTCAGTTGTATTTCTGATTGGTCTTATGTTCTTTTTCTAAATTTATGTTACAGTTTGTTTAATGAACTTATGATGATTACTATTTCTTTTGGTTTCGATGTGACCAACCGAATAAATATTCTATGCTTCATAGATCCGGCCTGTCCATGAGTCCAAAGTATTCAAGTGACCAGATTTGTTTGAAAATCTAAAACACATATGGATTTTGAATCATCGCAACAACCCCACAATCACCAGATCTGTTCGCAGCCAATAATCTGAAAATGTTGTCACATGAGAGAAAGCTACCAACATACCAGCTCTACTAATCCCAACACAAAAAGATATCAACAGCAAACACCAGATCAATGAAAAGAGCACTATTCGAATCACAAACCAGTGAAGGTAAAAAGAAAAAGTCTTAGTAACATTAGGTTTTTTGATTGTAGGCTTACATGCTTTTAACAAAACTCTTGACGGAATAAAAGTGGATGTTTGGGAACAGTTTCTGTTAGCATCATATTTTATTTGGTTTAACAATTTAAGCTACACTACAACATATGCATGTATGGGTCTGCAATGTTGCTTATAATCAAAGTAATGCATGTTGTAACTAATTGTCTTGAAGTCATATCAAAAATCAAGCTTTTGGTGACTCTTTGTATTTTAAGTTGTTTGGATTGTCAGTTACTACCGTTTTCGTGACCCATACATGTTGCATAAATGACGTTGTTTGGTAGCGAGTTGCTCCACGTATTGGAAAATGTTGTGAGACCGCTGATATATTAAATTTTTAACCTAAATATGTCTTAAGCATACAATACTAAGCATCTATGCAATGGTCCTGCGGCAACGCGCGGGTAATGAAAATCTCGTTTATAATGTTTTTGGAGTTTTGTACATCTAATATATATTTATAAGGCTGGTCTTTACCAGTAGTGATTCACCACCTCTATCCCACCTCTCCTGCTACATCCCCTATAAAAGTCCCCCACCACCACTCGCGGTGGTGGATATTTTGCCAGCATAAAGGTGGTCACCACCACCTTTCACAAACCAAGAAAATAAAGACTAACGTCCTTTTATTTCGGGGCCCCACTCCAAACTGTCACATTTCTAATTAAAAAAAATACCATATAATTTACCTATAAATACCCCCTATACCTCATCATTTTTATACACAACTTCTCATTCTTTCTTTATATTTACTCTCAATATCATCTTCTACAAAATGTCTCTAAACACTCTAAAACCTAAAACCACAAACAGCGTCAAAAACAAAACATCCAAACACCAAATTCAAATTTTCGTATGGGTCCTTCACCAACACTAAACATTCGAGCCCTATCATTTGCTTACGGAACACAATACCAAAACAAACATTATCAAAACCCACCATTCATAGCTCCACAATAGATATGTATGAACCACAAATGTACCTGCAATACGAAAACCAACAATACTAAAACACACTAATGTACGATCCGTCGAATATTGGCGGTTCTTCATAACAAAATACTAGCGGTTCTTCATCACTGATTCGTTGTGTTTTGGTGTGTAAAACAACAAGTATTCAAAAAT
>LBNU01019260.1:8126-23279 GCA_014162995.1 Artemisia annua
TTTTTTTTTTTTTTTTTTTTTTTTTTTTTTTTTTTTTTTTTTTTAATTATTATTATTTTTTTAAATAATTTGAGGTAGGCTTGTCCATTAATTTATTACGGAGTAATTACTTAAAAGTCTACCTAGAAGCCAAATACAACTTGCAAACTTTATTAGAAAAACACCGTTCTCAAAATTTCAACCTGCTTCACACTATTGTCTCCATGCTTTAGTATTTTATTTTTTTCATTTCTAAATACTAAAAATTGGTAATTTTTTGGATCAAAGTTCAAGTTTGCACAATATATACAAAACAAGTACATCTACGTCAAATGAACAGCCTCATATAAAAGAAAAATCATTTTAATATAACCCGGTACAAAATGATCAAATTATGAAAATTAAATAGTTACATATTTACATTCAAAATTTTGTTATACTGTTAAACACTACTCATTTACGTTCATAACAAAACTATTAAATATTGGAATGGTGTGAAACAAGTTGAAAAATTTAGGATCGGGTATACAATTCGGATTTGGCTTGTTAGAGTGACCAAATAGGTCAATATAAGTATATACTAACTATTAGATAAATGAGTGGTTGCTAATTTGACTTAAACTAAAATACTTGCTTTTTCGTAATTATTAAATATATATATCCAAACCAAGCTTGAAGTGTATCATACTATCATACGATGCCGTAGGTGAAAAAAATATTGTTGTAAAACTAACCCACATGTTAAAGTAGTGTTTAAATACATTTTTAATAAAACTTCAATTATTCTCCGTAGAATGATAGAAAAGGGTTACTAACCTAACGATACTATTCAAGAGATTTGCATGTTGAGGTGTCGGCTAGAACAAGAGATTATACGTAGTGAGATTGTAATAATTTACTTTTTAAAACGAGAAATCAGAAAAAATAATAAATGCTTGTGCCACTTTCAACTAACAAATTTTAATTTCATTACATTATTTTTTATTTTTTTTTTTATTTTTTTTTCTTTTCCTTCTTTTATAAAAGATTTTACAAATAATATCAAAAAAAAATTATAAAAAAAAAAAAAAAAAAAAAAAAAAACGTAAGTCACATACTCACAGCCAAAAAACAAATTTAACAAAAAAGTAAAATAAAATAAATAATAGTAATACTTGACTATCTTCAAGCCACATATATTAACTACATTATAATGCATTTAAGTGATTCTTAAAAAGGAAAGTCTTAAAAAAATAAGACCAAAAATATTTCTTTAATTGGAAGGATTTCAAACTAACACATACACATATGAATAGGAGTTAAGTTACATTATGAATTTTAACCTCTTTAATTGTTGTAGCCACTAATATTTATGAACTTCATTAACTTGCAATAGCTCATTTAATCAATGTGATTAGGGGTGTCAATCGGGTTATCGGGTCGGGTTTGGGGCTTATCGGGTCGGGTTTATCGAGTTTCGAAAAAATAAAAGCTAACCCGCAACCCGACCCTATAAGGAATCGGGTCTATCGGGTTAGGTCTATCGGGTTATCGGGTTACTTGTTAAGGAAAAAAAAATAATAATAGCAATAATCAATTCTTTCAAGGCTGTGCACAACCCACATTAAAACTTATCTGTTGTTTCAACGAAAGGAAGACAGACCCATGAATAATTGCATTGCTTAACCATTCAAGTTGATATTCTATCTAAAAACTAGTTATAAGAACCGTGCACGCACGGGGTTTTTTCTAAAAATTTTAATTAATTATTACTATTATTGATTAAAAACCAAACAACCTAACTTGTGGTAAATGGTTTCAGTTTTACTTATTGCTTTACGAATAAGAAATCTTATGCATATATGTTTCTATTTATTTATTATTTCTAGACAATGATTTTTCATTTTTGACATTCATTGGATGTCAGTAATGATGATAATGCAAGTTTGATTACATAATTAGTTTGTATACTTTGTAACATTAACAACTAAACTATAATGAAAATGATAGACATGAAGTTTGGTTCAAAATTTTGAACATTTTCGTACCATAGATCATGCAAAAAAATTGTCTGTGACAACTTCTTTAACCATCTATTGTCAAATGTATACATAGATATATAATTACCCAACACATGCCTTTTGACTTTGATGGTCAAGTATTTTATTGTCAATGTTCAAAGTTGTTCTTGTAGTAACTTGATGAAAGGAACTACCACACACAAAATTGATTGGGTAAATGTAAAATATTGCTTACATGAATTCTGACTATAAAATTTGATCACTTATTCCTCTAAAGAAATGATTAAGGAAGGGGATAAGATCACAAGTCATGAACACAAAAGTTGATGCAACCTATAGAGCTATTCTGATGAGAGAAGCTCCAGGAGCCATATAGAAAGACAATCCTTCGTCTCTGATAGTAAAATTATATAGTAAAATTATATAGTTGATAACCGGGATCAACTGCTAAACATAATATGAGAACAACCAATGGATACGTCACCAAACATAAGAATAAGTAAAAGTGTCAAAATGGTTTGAGTGTAAAATGTCGGACATAATCTTACAATAGTTTAAGTCATGCCAGCACAAGCATCTTTTACTAATCTCCCAATAATCGGAAGCCCGCCATCCCCTTTAAAATGATTTGTGCACTTGCACCAAGTAAAAAATGAATCACTTACATCTGACATTGTTTCATATAATATCATCTCTAGCATATGCATGTATCAAATTGGCTTGCAATAGACCATGTAGGTGTCGTAAGCAAGCAGACAAACTGCGTTATAAAGGAGCATGTAGGTGTCGGGTTAATAGATGAAAGCTATGAAGAAAATGGTTTCAGCGGAAAGTCCCTCTTTCAATAGCCATTTAAGGTGTTTTTGCTTCCCTACATATACAAAGATTGTCAAAGACCAAACCGTTCTAGACACCACCACATAAGTTACCGCCTAAATAACGGCCTTGGCTCCAACAACTCTAGAATCTAGATATGCTGGATCGGCTAGGAGAAGAAACGACTCAAGAGCTCATATACTTGTTCACTTCACCCGCTTCCTGTAGTAGAATATTCATCACATTAATTCTGAAACTTTAATAGAAAATGTAGTAGGAATTGAATTAGAGGTGGTAAAACACGTGGGTTGGATGGTTAGATTAGTATAGCTTCAAATTAGGCTATGGTGAAAAGGGGTCGGCCTAACTTGTCAACACTTGGTTTAATTTTCAAACACTTTTATATATGATTATATAAACTGTGATATAAAAATAAAAATACATTTTCCTTCAAATAAAAGACTTGGGAGGTTGCAGGCATTCGTGCCATTATTCTTAATAATTAATTCACTCTAGGGATGTCCGCTTTAGCTTATTATTGGGCTTTGAGCTTGCTTGTTTCAGCTTATTCTTAATAAACCCATTTTTCTTGCTTATATTCCAGCTTATGAGTTTATTAAGACTTGAAACAGGGATATAACCATATAAGCTTGAAAATAAGCCATAAAAAATAAGCTGATAGGTCTAGAAATAAGCTAAAACAAAGACCCTCTACGATTCAACTTCCTAAAAAGCATGGTTAGTGTCAAAATGCTATTTGTGGCCGTATATTAGTTAAGTCAGTAAGTCATTTTTGAGCTCATAGCTTTCCAATGATATCTCATCAAACATTTTCAACATAAATTCAAAAGTTCACTTTGCAGTTTGTTCGGTTCAGAATCATTGGTTTAAATAATTATTTTTTAATATTATCTAACCGAACCCAATTCATTTGAGCTAAAACCGAACCAAAAACCGAATTCCATATCGGGCCGGTGTTGGTTTAAAAATGGAATAATGCAGCTACTTTACCACTTTAAATAAGTTCATAACTTTACACTTATTCTTAGGCTTATCAGCTATTTTTTGTAAGCTTATATTTCTAGCTTATGAATTTATTATGGCTTAAAAGCTGGAAATAAACGGAAACAAATAAACCGCAAGCCTAAAAATAAGTTAAAACAAACACCCCTTAAGCTTCAACTTCCAAAAAAGTACTATATCACACTTAGGCTGATATGTGGTCAAATGCTAGAGGGATAGAGAGAGCTTACCTGATATGCAACAAAACCGCATTCCCTAACTTCTCATGCCAATAGGCTGCTAAGGCGCAATGTGCGCTTCCGCAAATAGAATCCTGAAAGAGAAAGAGTCAGGTCTAGTTAATCTTTAAAGTTTGTTTTTCACTTTTGTGTGCTTCCATCGTACATCATTAGAGTTAGCACATTATGTCCCTTAAATTGATCAATTGTGTTTCTCAAATATGGTTCAGCAAAGAACATAATGTCACTATTATCTATATTATAGTATTACCTCGATTCTACAACTTCCTTTGTTGATGGAAGCACCACCTGTAAAGAAAAGAAGTATTAAATTTTAACATTTTTAATCATGACATTGTTTCATACTAAGCCAACGTAACTGGAGTTGTTTTTAGTGTATACATACATAAATGTTGTGAAGTGTCGTCTTCTTTACATAAACAACAGAAAGACCACTTAATATTTCAGAAATTACTCAAACCTCGAGATCACTGAAATCTAAAACTGGTACAACAGGAAAATTCAATTCGATGTAGGAGTATTCCACAATGCGAAAAAAGAATAGGGGATCAATGCATGATGTTAACTTTGACGGATTTTTCATTTACAACAACGTTCCAATTTACCGTAGCTCCAAAAATTGATGATCAAAAGGTATCCAACTACTCCAATCACCTACATAGGATTCACAAAAAACGTTAGCCTATAAAATTGTAGATTTATTGTATAATGTAGTTGTTTGAACAATACAAAAACACGAATGGAACATCTGTTTATCTATTACTTGAAACTCAAATCACCAATATATTTTATAGGACCATAATAACCACTAACCGAAACGGCGAAACCCAAACAATTCACATTCTTGCAGGTTCATCTACTAACCACAATTACTTGCCACCAATTATACCCGGACTGGACCGACCGGATTTGATCTTTGGGTTGGTTTTTGGTTTTTGTTTTTTGGTTTGGTGCAAGTCCGACTTCCCGTTTCATCGAATACGGGAATAATACACACTAACAAAAAATTTCCAGAAGTAAAAAGCTTGAGATAGGTGAGTTAAGAAAATCTAAAATGTAGCAGTAAGTGAAATACCTTCAAAATCCCAACTTGATGGGCGCAAACAACAGGTATAAAGATAACATCTCTAAGCTTTTGGAAAAAAAGTCCATGGTTCACCTATTTAGAAGAAACTTACTTATTTTGAAATTGCTTTATAATCACATCTTAGCTGAATAAACAATCTTCTAAAAACCCATTATGCAAAAAGTACTAAACTTTAGGCTAGTTCTTAGCAACTCCACATTGATATCAAAAATAGTGTAGCAATATCATATTCAATTAGCAAACATACAGATGAAAATTGCATACAACACTTACCATTAAATTGATTCAAAACATCGATTCCTGGGTTTGAGGATACATAGCATACAAATCATCGTGTATTCATTGCATCCCTACAAAAACCAATCAACACAATTAAATCGAATTAGATCAAACAACCTGGCGATCTCTTGTAATTTTATCCATCAAAACATATTAAGCCCTCACAAATTGTAATAATCTGGATACAATAACAATCGAGTTTAATAAATACTTATTAATTACCTGGATATGAAAGAAGAACAATAGCAATCGATTACTGAACCAAAATCAGATGGTACGGGTTTCAAAGGAAAGAGTGCCATCTTCATAGATTCTAGTCAGGAAGGGTTTCTCTGGGTTGGTGTAGGTTATGGGACAAAACGTATAAGAATATTAAGATGATATTATTGATTTTGGAGTTCCGCTTTTTTTTTTTATTTACAATTTGGCCCAAAAGTATCAATTTATAAATTTTAAGTACATGTGTACTTTGGTCTTTTTTCTACAACTGATCTATAAGTACGAATTTTTTTTAAGATTAGCTAAATTAAGAAATATTTAGACTTTTTTTTTAGTATTAAAATCTTCTAAAAGAATAATAATTAAAAAAAATTACCAAATAAGGTATGAATTGATTTTTTTGAAATGAAAAATTCCCAATAGGGGTTTTGTTTTATTAGGAAAAAGATTTGCTCGGTTCTCTATCTATTATTGAGGGCTTCGTAACCCAACTACTTAACCAAATTTTTTTTTTTTAAACCATCCCTCAAATATAAATATCCCGTAACAAACGGACCCTTAGGATTTGTTTCATAGTAGGACTATTACATGGGCCATTTGGTAAAAGTAAGAGAAAAAACACAGTTAGGTATACAAAAACCCCCGTTAAAATCAAGATTGTTGAAGAAGAGAAAATCAATTGTTGGTAAAAACAAAGGTAAGTTGGTCTTAAGTTATTATTTTGTTCCTTTTAGTTTTCAAAATGATTACGACATTCTTAAAAGGGTATTTGGAATATGATTACGACATTCTTAAAAGGGTATTTGGTATTTTCAAAATGATTACGACATTCTTCAAGCGCACGGAATATGATTATTTTCCGAAAGAGTTAATCCATCGTATACAATCGTTTTTGCCCCCAAAAGATGCCGCTCGCACATGTGTCTTGTCCAAGTCATGGCTACATGCTTGGTCCACCATTAATACCCTCAGGTTTGTACCTCCTGGTCAGCTCACCATACAAAAACAAATAGACTACATTAACTGTATTGATCGCACTCTTTTACGCTATCAAAACCAAAACATGTCAATTGAATGTTTTCACCTTCACTTAGACGGCATCCACAACTCGTCATTATTGCTTTATCCTTTAGAAAATTGGTTTCAAGCAAATTCCACTCTCAAGGAGCTTTCCCTAACTATGTGTGGTGTAAAGGTTGTTACGAATGTCGATGAGTTTGCTTGGCTTACGCTTCCGGATGCCATATTCTCTTATGAAAACCTAGATATATTAAGTTTAAGAGCAGATGACATACAGACCATCTGTCGGGTTAGGGTGAATGCAAGCCCTGTCATCAAGTGCTCCTTCCTACGCGTACTCGAGCTCTATTATGTGTGCATAACTGAAGAGGCACTTCAAAACTTATTATCTTCTTGCAGCTTACTTGAGAAGATAAACATACACTTTGGTTCTTCCGTGCGCTTGAAGATGATTAAGCTGACAAACCTCCGTTTCCTTCGTGAATTGAAAATCAATTTATTGAATAACGACCTCTTGGAAATGTATCATCTCCCAAGTCTTCACTTGTTTTCTTACCGCTCCTTCTCAAGGTATAAAATCAGAATGGATACACTAGTGAGCGTAAGAGAATTGGTTTTATTAAGTTTGATGGTGGCAAGTGATGCATTTTTCGATATGATAAAAACAAAGTTTCCTTTTCTCGAGACTTTGACCCTTGAAATTGAAGCCTGCATGCTAGAAACCATTAATATTACTTGTGTTTCCTTAAAGAGAATGGCTCTTAGTATATGCTTAGACAAGCAATTGAACATACAAGTTTATGCTTCAAAATTACTTTATTTCTCTTACAATGGCCGGAATATGCCTACTCTCTTGTTTCCATCTGGTACTCCTGCGCATATTCAGCTCATACTAAGGTTTCGTAAAAATCATCCAATTGATTTGTCCTTTTTTCTTAAGGTGAGACAAGCACTTGATTTATCATGCAACTTTGATATCGAAACAATAGATGATTTTGTGCCATCAAACATAAACCTTGATGATCTCAGAAGAATGGTTCCGTCTCCAGCTAGGAACGTGCAACAACTATCGTTTGGAAAACAGCGGCAAAAAAAGTTGTGGAAGCACTCGCCACTTTTAGATTTTCTATTTTCAATATGCTATCCCCGTTATGTTAAGGCATATTATAGGTCGTCTAACAGCAAAACCTACTTGTATAAGCAGATGGTGGGGATGATGTATAAGAAAGCGTGTAACCTAAAAGATATTGAAATAAAAAATCCTCGTGATGGAAAATGGGAAAGCCTAACATATTCTTGGAGAAGTTATCATCATAATGGAAAAGCGGAAAGCCTAGCATATTCGTGGAGAAGTTATCATTTTCCTTTTGAGCTACCTGACGAGGGCAATGACTACAATTCAAATGAGTTTAAATTGAATTGGTTATCTTGAGAGAACCTGCCATGATCATCTTGGTTCAATCATTTGATTTAATGTTTTATGTTTTTTTAGCATATTATTTTGTTTAATTACTTGGTTCAATTATTTGATTTAAATAATACTGTTAAACTCCCCAAACACAAGCAACTTGTTTATTTTATCAATTGTAATTGAGTTTATCAGTAGAGCACTTATCTCTTATTAGTGTTGTAATATTTCATTGCTTTAGCATATATGCGACCAAAAAGGTGTAAATCTGTGGGATCACCCCGATCCCATGCATCTTTTGATGCCAACCGGACCCTTCCTCAAGGACCCGGCCTCATGCAATGAGCTTCTGTCCCAGCGACCTAATTAACCAAGAGTTTGGTTTTAACCCTGGTCAATCTCCAAATGACCCTCTATGACGGGCCAATTAAGCGTTTGCGGAGGGGGAATGATACTACTGGAACAATCCCCATGCCACTTGGTTAGGAAGAGTCCCTTCTACCTATTGCTCTCAAGCTCTTGGGTTGTGAAAGACAAGATGAAAACATGTAATTATTATTCAGAGGAACGAATATACCTAAAACTACAAAACCTCAACTACTTCCTTGTCTCTGTTCTTCTTTGGCCTTCCAGTTTGTTGGTCGTCTTTACCCGTCAAAAATTTCAAAGCTCTCTCCAGAGTGACATCGCTTGGATTCGTGTTCTGCATCCACAATCAGATTATTAGTTGGACTTTTAAGTAAAACAGATGTTCAGAAAACATCCACATGGTTTATATATAACCAAAATTTTCTATAGTCACAACATGAATCTATTTTGTCACTTAAATTCATTTCAAAGTTTCATCCAAAAAAGTACAGTTGGGCAATACCCACAAGACATTGGTTAACGAGTGCAGTAATTATGAACAAGTATTGCAACAAAACAAATCGTTAACTTCTTTGCTATGGATTAGCTTACAATGTTAAGGGTCCGTTTGGTTTGTAGGTGGGGTTAGGATTAGGATTTGGACTTGGATTTAAATTTGGATTTGGGTTTGGGTTTAAATAAAAAATTGTGTATTATAAATTTAAATATTGTATATTCTTTAAATTGATAATATATTCAAAAGTACAGTTTATTATTAAAGAAATAAAAGAAAGCTAGAATAAGTGATGTATATTAAAAAGGGACCCACATATGACATGTGATGTGACAATTTTTTTGAAATCCTGGACATTTAGCTAGGATTGCTAGATAACGAATATTATGGCATGACTCCACATTTTGGGTCCCACAAATACAAACCAAACATCAAACTTGTACCATCAACCCCAAAGCTATCTTCAACCCCATAAACCAAACGGACCCTAAGTCATGCAAATGAATTTTCATGATACCTTTGGTACAGGTGCTTGTGTACGTCTGTGTTTTACCGACAATCCATGTCTTGCGAGCTTCAGTACGACTTGTTGCCCTCCCTAAACACCAATTCCAGATTTACAAGTTTAACACTAAAGCGGAAATAATTATTACATGTTTGATTAGAAATATGGCATCTGAAACAATCATATGAAAACATACCAAAGTGATGGGGGTAACGCAGTAACTTAAGGGCATCTTCCAAGGTAATAGAGCTAATATCTGATATCTGTAATCACATTAAAGCATAAGATTGTCTCGGCAATAGAAGTATTCATCACATGTCATGAGTTGACAGATTAACTCAAGCAATGCATGGTGTTGTTATTACTGAATCACGAAAGTGGAAAGTCGGTGGTGGAATAGGTTGGGTAACAAATCAAAACGGGTAATTTGGTGGGGTTCGGTTGAGTCGAAACACTTTTTGACAAAATTTTGTTTATCTTTTTTCACTTAACCAGCATATCAAATGTGATTAGAAAAAACTAAAAACTTTATAATTTAATGATCTTCCAAAAGGTTTTATCGTATAAAGACAAAAAGTGGGCGATGGGCTCAACCATGTGACTCATTTCTCTGTTCCCTACCGTCAGTATAATTTCCCCCTCGCAAGAAACGTTGAATTGGGCTTTCCGTAGAAGCCTTCTTCTATTTTTAGATGTTTTTTGGTCTCTTGTTTTTTTTTTTTTTTTTTTTTTTGTGTTTTGTAGATTTTTTTTTTTTTATTTATCATGTATGTGTGTATACCTAGTAAATATAAGAAGTCCAAACTCTTGGGGTAGAAACATAACTCCACTGATAAATCTAATCTAGGCATTCCATAGACTTGGGACAAGAATGAGATGTTATTCTGCGATACTAAAAGCTTCATTGCAGTTTATAAGGCTCAAATGATCCTTAATCAACCATTGCTCCCGATTTGATGACCTATAGGACAATTCGCATGCTAGAGTGATTCACACCCCACGCCACGGGACGTCCTTACCATGTAAGGAAAATTATCAACGGGTATACATAGAGGAGTAACAGAACGCATCTGTTTTCAGAGTGCATCAAAGATTCATGTTTAGGTATCCATCCTTTTTGTCACACAAGTGAACGGTGATCACGCAGATTATTCATCCCTGATTTCTAGTAACTCTTGCATCATATTCTGAAAGCATTACCATGAGTCTGTAATTTTTCCACAATGGAACGGTCTAGCATACCGATAAACCCACACAGACTCCATAAAAGAAATGAGATGCTATGTGAACGATAATCATTCTCGAGAGCTTTATCCAGCTGCCACTAAGCCTTCTCACGCCATTTATCAACAACCGACCTGACTTATCTCACAGAGTGCAACTTGACAATCGAAATACAACCAAATATTATCCAATACCTGAGTTCCACGCTCCTACATACACAAACCTTGAGTATATCTTCAGAAGCCGATAGGGGTCCACATCCGGTGCCTCCCACCCCACACCCTGGGCAAACAACCTATCGTTTTGGAAGGGGCAATAAAATTTGGAGCAGCACTCGCCACTTTTTAGATTTCTTTTTTGCCAATTTGCATACCCGAATATTTTCAAGCAGACGCCTAAACTTGTATGAAGTCCAGATCCGGTGCGGAGGCGAAACGCGCAGGCTCACCTGCCACTGCTTCCTCAGTAAAGGAAGCAACCAACCACATACACACCGGCATCAGCGCTCACCTCTGGCGAGTACACGACCTCCTGGGCGCCGGAGCAAGAATCCCTCTGGTGGCTCACGACCAGCAACGAAGGTCACAAGAATTGGAGAACAGTGCACAGCGAACGATAAAAAGCACTCCTCAGAAAGAAAAAAATCCCGATGAGAAAAACCGAAAATGGGAATACTCCACACATACCAGCCAATTTGCGGGTTTCCAAACAGCACCTCCAGAGGTCCTCTATCGCGCACGCAACCTGAAACAAATCATCTCTGCGCAACAAAAAGAAACCAACCGAAAAAAAATAAAGTCGATAATGACGCAAAGCAGTAAACACTTACGCTAGAAGAAAAGGAATTGGAAGATGAACACCCACCCTGGCCAGCCAACATCCAAAAAGATCGGCACCTCCGACTCTGGCGCGAAGAATGTTCTGACTGAGTGCATAATGCAGCCAGGAACTCTTACCCAGACGCAAACGGAATAAGTAAGTCATCAATAAAGGAGTTTGTGATATTGAATAGAGTATATCCTGACAGCCATACAATCCTAAAACACTGTCGTCTGCCTTTTGTACACCGACAATCAATCACACAATTGAAACCAGTGCGAGAACTGGAGCCTCAACCCATATTGAACCCTACCGTCAGGGGACTTTGAAGTAGAAAGGCAAACACAAAGTAACAACCGAGAAAAAGTCAAGGCGAGTCACCCATAAAAAAA
Source organism: Artemisia annua (assembly GCA_014162995.1). NCBI lineage: Eukaryota > Viridiplantae > Streptophyta > Magnoliopsida > Asterales > Asteraceae > Artemisia > Artemisia annua. Next base: position 19,999 of record LBNU01019260.1, read on the forward strand.
GTAAACTCCCTCACCACAGTTCCTGAAGGTGATGTTAGCCAAACTATCCTGTAATAACATATTGAACGCACCCGGCCATTCGCAAAAGACGGATCCAACTTAATTAAACTACTGTAATTAACCAACCAAACGACCCATCGTAACATAGAAAGAAGGCGAGACATAGCTTCACGCACATGGTTCGAGAGCTTACATTCCCCAGTATCATTAAGAACAAACAAGCGCAACCATTATAATCTCGAAAACCATGGTTACTCATCTAACGAAATCAATATGCAAACTAATAATGAGATGAGATAGATGCACAATCAACTCTAATTAAATGACACAGGGAGCAATCATCACAGAGGAACCACGAAGAGTAGGTTTATAGCAGGAGTAAGTGGCGAGAATACAATGTACTGGATTTAATTCTATTACGAGACGAAAAATGGAACAGCGCATATCTACCCCCTAAACCTAACGTATCACCAAGGCGGAAGTCATCAATACGCGATATTTGTTCGATAGAAACTGCTTGGTATTCGGTAATTCCGGTGCACCCCCTCTGGGATGTAAAAAGTCCTGTAACAAAAAACCAAGAAATCGCTCCGTGAACATGCACTTACATCCCGCTAATTGAAGAACATCTTTTGTATAAAACGCACACACGGGATTACCTATAAAACATTCGGAAAAAAGTGAGAAGAGATGAGGTTGTTGGTGGGTGAAAATTTAATGGAACAACCGGTGAATGAGGCGGATTTATATATTTCACACCCACCAATAGATACGCTGCACGTTGATCCCACTACTCCGAACGTTGACGTGGAGTTGAAACAGTACAGGACACTGGATAGCGTCTTCACTGTCCCGAGGTACGTGATTTGTTCTTTTACAACCAGATGCAATTACACGTGGTATTCTTGGCGTAAAAATTAGAATCTTCCCGCGCACGAATCAAGGGGTACGTGCGACAGCGGTTTGAGCTAGCGTCCGCAGGTCTACTACGCACACTAGAACTGGGGGACATGATGACTATGGTAATTCGGTCACGGCACCCCATGCCAATTACGGCAAGCCATCACGAATGGCCATTATGACGATATTGCACCCACGAGGCCCGCGAATACAGAACTATCTTAAGCCACCAATGAAGGATCTGTTTAGCCAACACCTAGGCCCACGCACGTAGGCCCAAGCCCAGACACGGGCACTTGCCCGGTATGCGATATCTTCTATTATTTTGATAGATATCGGATACCGAAGATTGGGAAACACGAAACCAACTAGGGTTTCGTGTGTATAAATAGAGGCCTCCTCAGTCCTCTAAAGGTACGATACTAAACCCTAAGCTACAAGCCTTAAACCTAAACACGATTACTTACTCTCACGCCGGAGGATAATCGGGGGAAACAATCCCTCGATAAGCCTAACGGTGTTTGTCGTTTTTCTTAGTGCGCAGGTCCCAAGCAACTTTACCCGAATTGGTACTCAATCTAAGCCACGCCCAACTTTTGTATCAACAGTTTTGTTAGTGGAAAATTGGTGTTTATTTAGCACGCCCCAATAACATTGACTTGCATTTATTTTGAAATGCATAATGTGAGAAATCCAAAGGGTGTCAGTGGATTCTGTGTAAACTCATTATCGAGGGTTTCGTAACCCAACTACTAAAATCAAACAATATTAGGTGTGGTTTGGTTCATGGATTTTGAGTTGATGGAATGGATTGACACCTCAACAGTATAGTCTGATTCATGGATCTGATTTAATAGAATCTAGCTAAAATATCATTTCAATATAACATGGTGGGTTTGGAGGAATGGATACATGATTTACTCACAAGGCCCATATTTTTCATTACTGTAGTCCACAAGTTTTGGTACTTTTTTTAAATATCCTTTTTCTCTTTCCGTTTTTTTCTCTACAAATAGTAATACTTTAAAAATTTAACATTAAATTAAAATAATCTATAACTTTATGTAATTTATATATTTTCTCTTTCATTTTTTATTATTATTATTTTTTTTCAAACCTTTCTCAAATCCGAATCCAATTCAAATCCTTTATATAAACCAAACGCATTATTTTCTATTAAACCATTCCGCAAAATCCAATTATCCAAATACCTCATAAGTCATAACAAAGAAACGGACTCTTAGTAGTTGTTTCATAGTAGGACTATTACATGGGCCGGCATGTGGTAAAAGTAGGGAAAAAATATAAATACATATAGGCCCGGCAATTGACAACCAAAAATCTGCATCCTTAAAATTCGACACAGATCGAGCAGTTAGGTATTCGAAAGTTGTTACACGAAAATTGTTGAAAAAGAAAAAACCAATTGTTGGTAAAAACAAGGGTAAGTTAGTCTTTAAGTTATTTTTTTGTTCCTTTTAGCTTTCAGAATGATTATGACATTCTTAAAAGGGTGTTTGGATTATTATATTTGCAAACAAGAGATGGAAGAATATGATTATGTTCCGAAAGAGTTAATCCATCGTATACAATCATTTTTGCCCCCAAAAGATGCCGCCCGCACATGTGTCTTGTCCAAGTCATGGCTACACGCTTGGTCCACCATTAATACCCTCAGGTTTGTAACTCCTGGTCAGCTCACCATACAAAAACAAATAGACTACATTAACTGTATTGATCGCACTCTTTTACGCTATCAAAACCAAAACATGTCAATTGAATGTTTTCACCTTCACTTAGACGGAGAGGAGATATTGATTCATTATATTTTACATAAGCCTATCTACCCAACCAAACTAAAATCCATTAATAAACCAAAATCCTAAACTAAAATCCATTTACTTACTTACTAGCCCATTAATAAACCAAATCCCATTAAAAAAATGATAATCATAAATAATAACGGAACAAACCCTCCCCCTTCGAATCGATTGTCGACCCTCATACTCCTCCCAAGTCCCACCAGGTTATTGGTTTTTAAATAATTTCTTTTTCCAATTAGGTTATTAGTTTTTTAGAGTGAATTGTACGAAGAAAAAAGAAAATTGTAGTCATGTTTCTTTTTCAATTGTAGTCAATGTTCGGTGGCTTCTTTTTTTTAATAATTGTCTTTTTCAATTAGGTTATTTGGTTTTTTTAGAGAATGTGGTGAAATGGTTTATGTATGAGACATGTATTATAGCTTTTGTCCCGACCCGAAATCGAATCACCGAGACCCGAACATATTACTCGAAAAATAGCCGTTAGAAAAAAAATAAATTAGATCACCGAACCCCCGTCTTCCCCACTGAAAAATTTTCTAAGCTTCGCACTGACGTTAA
>LBNU01019260.1:32296-55952 GCA_014162995.1 Artemisia annua
CATCTAACGCGCATTCCACGTACCGAATGTAGATACATGGCTTTTATACGGTAATATCGCTCAATTTCAACAGGTAGAGCGCGGTCACAATGAACGTCCCTTATACCACCAACCAAATCAAATGAATGGACTAATGGCCGTACCAACCACAAACCCAAATCAACATCCAGACTTCAACCATCATCACTACCGTCCAAATAAAAGTTCTGTTGAAAGGCTCAAGGAGCTCATGAGCTTAATGCCTTCTTGCGTTGCACATTACTCAACGCCATCTGGATCAACAACCTCTCATCCATCAACTCATCACATCGACATCCTTGTTCCAAACCCCCCCCCTTTGAGAATCATGTCAACAATTGCATTTGTTACAAGTTTCTCCAAGAACAACATCTGTTCCAATAACGTCTCACTTGATTGAGTATCGCCACCATTACAAACATCGTCAACATCCCCCACCTAATCTTCCACTCCATTCCATCACCTTTTCCACCTTTAAATCATCCTCCAGATTCCTCAATAAATTTCACACAAACACCCCTTTTGGTTTCCCAGCAAGACCAAAAATCTCATGATGCAAACTTACATCTCTCTAAAGTTAGTTTCTAAGAGAAGCATATATGCATGACTATATTACTAAAGATTGTTTTTAACATAAATCTATTTAATAAATTTATTAATGAATGTTTTGTTTGCACATGGATCTTCTACTTTATTTACCATGTTTTATTCAGGTATGCTGTTGCTTTATTTGATTGCATCCTCTCTCTCTCTCTCTCTTCGTCTTCGGTGTCTCCTCTCTTCTCTCTCTCTATAGTATTATATTATTGTATATAGTATATATTATATATATGAAATATATGTATTGTATATACTATATATATATTTATATATATATAATATATATTAGTATATATATATGTTTGCTCTCTAATAGTTTTTGCAAGCATTCCATTTCTCGATATTCCTTTATGCCTCAAAAACGAGGGGGAGTAACTCAAGGGGGAACTAAAGACTAATCGGGAATACCTTTTTGATCTAACAAAAGCGGGGAGAATTGATATAAACTCACAAAATACTTGCGTATATATAATTTTTCCCCTTTTTAATGAGTTTTAATTTTAAATCATCAAAAAGGGGGAGATTGTTGACATAAATAATCATAAACGTTATTTATATTTTTTGAATATCTCTACTTTACGATCCACAAAATGTAAAACATTAACGTACAGATTACTACGTAAACAAATATTAAGCTAGTCTGATATCATTTTATTCCAACTTAATCACTTAAGTATGAATAAAACAGTGCTTAATACATCTCATATCAAGGGGTATTTAATGAATTTACTTAAAAGTTTATTTAATAATAAAAATATTATATAGTTTTGAAAAACACTTTTGGTAATAAAGGAAAATGTTTAAATCATACTAAATATATGAATTCAAATTCTTAACCAAAATCAGTTAGTTTTTCAACAAATAAACTTTCCCCACTAAAAAACAAAGTTTCTGGCCGTTACAGCTGGGCGGCCCCCTTAATTTTAAGGGGGCCGGCCACGAATTAAGGGGGCCGGCACGCTCCATGTGTCAGAAACTTTGCCTATAAATACCACCTTAAATCTGATATTTTTCCTCACCTTTTGCACGAAAACTTTCAGATCTAAATCTCTCTAAACATCTTCCAAAACCCTTTGATCATTAGATTATTAATCCTTGTTTCAAGTGATTCAATCCCTCATCATCCATCCTCATCCAAAGTGCAAGAGAAGAATACTCCTTCAACCTCAAGTTCAAGAAGTATTGTATATTTGTTGTGTATAGCATTTGTGAAGTTGTGTAGTGTTTATAGTAAGTAGTTCTAGGAGAGCTAGTTGTGAATAGAAGTTGGGTAGTGAAGAAAATTAAGTAGTGAAGTAGTGAAGTGGTGTGTAGTAGTGAAGAAGCTAAGGTGTGTACAAGTAGTGATAAGTTGTGGTGTGTTGTGAGATTGGTTCTAGCTAGGATTAGGACCCGACATTTAGCTTTGTGTCGTTAAGCCGGTGTAAGCAAAAGTTGTGTAAGGTTTTCTCCGCCATAAGGGAGCTTGTTGACATAGTGAAGAAAACTCCCGAGTTAGGTGCTCGGGGAGTGGAGTAGGACGAAGAGGAGGTTCGTAGCCGAACCACTATAAATCCTTTGTCTCACGGTGACATCTTTCCATCTCTATCTCTTTACTTACTTACTTACTTACATACTTGTCATATTATATACTTGTTGATATCGTAGTTTACAATTGTGCAAGTCTTTTGGTGTTATATAAAGTTCGAATTGGTGTTTTTCATAAACAACGCTTTTGCAAATTAAAAAGACGTAAAACTATTCAACCCCCCCTTCTAGTTTTCCACAAATCTCTCTTACTCGTATTTAGGACCAACAACATAAGTAACTTGTTTATTTTATCAGTTGTGATTGAGTTGATCAGTAGAGCACTTCTCTTTTATTTGTGTTGTAATATTTCATTGTTTTAGCATATATGAGACTTAAGTTTGTTAATTGATCAAGAGCAATTTCCAGCCTTAAAACTCAAATGAAAAATAATAATGAGACATGTATTTCTAGCTAGATGCATCCCCAAACCTCATCAGCTGTAAAATTATGTCTAGTAATCAGTTATTTAGAATGAACTGGTGCATAAACTGACACATGATATAAACTTGGTTGGTAATTTTGTATTCTATCAGACAACTAAATTCAAAAGCAATTTTCAGAAATATAACATAAATATATAAATAGAGGCTCATCTGTAAGCAAATACTTCTAGATGTTGGCAGCTTAAATTCTACCCAAAAAAATGTAAACAATCAGAACCAAAACTATAAGTATGGAATACGTACATGTACTGGCATCCTTTTTACGCAATTCAAAAAGGTACAGTTGAGTTTGGGTTCTCAAAAATAATCAGCCCAACACATCCGGGACAGCATAAGTCGCTAAAAAACTACAATATATCAAAACAACGTTCTTTTAAACAAAAAACAAACACTACAATATATGAAAACAACATATTTAGGAAAATTCTCTTCTCCAAAAAGGTGTAAATCGGTGAGAACACCCCGATCCCATGCATCTTTTGATGCCAACCGGACCCTTCCCCAAATACCCGGCCCCAGGCAATGAGCTCCTGTCCCAGCGACATAATTAGCCAAGAGTTTGGTTTTAACCCTTCCAAATGACCCTATATGACAGGTCAACTAAGCGTTTACGGAGGGGGAATGATACCATATTACCATTGGAGCAAGCCCCACTTGGTTAGGAAGATTCCCTTCTACGTATTGCTCTCAAGCTCTTGGATTGTGAAAGACAAGATGAAAACGTGTCGGTATAGAATATAAATAATTATTATTTAGAGGAACGAAAATATGCCTAAAACTACAAAACCTCAACTACTTCCTTGTCTCTGTTCTTTGGCCTTCCAGTTTGCTCCGCGTCTTTACCCGTCAAAAATTTCAAAGCTCTCTCCAGAGTGACATCGCTTGGATTCGTGTTCTGCATCCACATTCAGATTATAGTTGGGGGTAATAGGCGACTTTAAGTAAAAAAGATATTCGGAATTCCACATGGTTTATATATAACCAAAAGTTTCTATAAATCTATTCTGTCACTGAAATTCATTTCAAAGTTTCATCCAAAAAAGTACACTTGGGCGATACCAGCAAGGCAGCAAGACTTGGTTAACGAGTGCAGTAATTATGAAAATATTTGCAACAACAAATCATGAAATTCTTTGCTATGGGTAAGCTTACAACGTTAAGTCATGTAAATGAATTTTCATGAGCAGATGTTTACATACCTTTGGTACAGGTGCTTGTGTATGTCTTGCCAACTTCAGTACGACTGGTTGCCCTTTGTCCAGATGTTTTCCCTAAACACCAATTCCAGATATACAAGTTTAACCTAAGGCAGAAATAATAATTACATGTTTGATTAACTGAAGGGCATCTTCCAAGGTAATAGAGCTAATATCTGATATGTCTAATCACATTAATGCATAAGATTGTCTCAGCAACGAAAGTAGAAAATTGGTGGTGGAACAGGTTGGGTAACGAATAAAAACGGGTATAATTTGGGAGGGTTCGGTTGAGTCGAAACAATTTTGACAAAATTTTGTTTTTATCATTTTTTTCACTTAACCAGCATATCAAATATGATTAATAATAAAAAAAAAAAAAACCCTAATAACTTTACTAGTATAATTTAATGATCTCACAAGGTTTTATGCGTTAAAGACACAATGGGCGACTTTCAACCATTTGACTCATTTCTTTTTAGCAAGTTTCTTTTTTATAGCTTTGACCAGTTAAAGGTAAAAACATAACTCGAATAGATGTTTCTGCTGATACTTAAGTGTTTAGGCTCAAATGAGTCCCTTAACAATTCAGTGATTCATCCCTCCACCGGTACAACATATGCCACGAAACAAATTAATCAATGTACCTGAGAAACAGAAGCTCGTTTAGGCAAGTGTCCCTTTTTGTCTTCACCAAGTTGAACATAGTGGTTATTTGAATTTCAAATTTGCTCATTTGATCCATGGCCGTTGCACCGGTTGCCCGAACCCGCTCGCTTTGCCACCTCTATAAAAAATAAGTGTTATTTTTCTCATTTTTATTGTAAAATGTCTTGTGCGTTTCTTTGAGGCGCTTGACCTGAAATTGTTGGAGGATGTTGTACGTTCATCCTTATGCCGTAAGTATGAAACAACGTCACATGAAACACGGATCGCTTCGGTATGGGATCGCGGTTCGCGGTCCTTAAAATCTGGTACGAGAGCGGATAGGCTCATTCTGGTTCGCCTCGATCCGGTTCAACGTACCATATTATTTGGTACGTTGTACCCAATTTGGTACACTGTCCCAAAAAAAGAAAAAAACATTGAAAAGTAACACTAGGGTCCGTAACTGTTGAGAATAAACTTAATTGAAGTAATGGAAATCATTAAGTGGCAACAAATATGGTTAGAATGTAACTGATGGGTCAACAATAAAATGGGCATTTCAGGATGGGTCAAAGAAATAAAAGGGGCATTCCATGTTTAATACCCTTTCATTCCACCAAAAGGGTCTAGTTTTACTGTATGCTCTGAATGTATGACGTTTCCTTGTTTGAAGAGTTATCTTGCTACTAGTATTTATAGGTGTAAGAACCATGTATGTATCATAAGTAAGAAATAAAAAGAGTTTGATTACTAAACTTGTTGGAATTTATAAATCATAACAATTATATATAAACAACAAAAATCAAAGCATGCAGCGGAAGTAAAGATCATATACATGTAATAATAATTAACCGAATATAAAAGAATATGCGTACCTTAATGATCAAAAATCAAGAACAAGATAAACCCTAATTAGGGTTCAGTAGAGATCGACTAAAGGGTTAGTCGAATAGGGCAAGATCACCTTGTTAGCAAAAGTATGCTAACACTTCGTTCTCGAACACACGTACTCGTAGCGTTTCAATTAGAAAAGCTAGGTTCTTGATTCACGAACAAAACAACACTTGTGTGAAGCCTTTATCAATCGACTAGGAACCCAAAGGGGATTATTGGATCGACTATAGCTCCAAGGAAGAGATAAAGAAGAAGTTGTGATTGCTAATGAATCAAGGGATGAGAAGAATGAATACAAGGGGTCATGTATTTATACTATCTCAATCTTGGAGCACAAGACAACAACCCTAACCCCTTGTGGGTTGGGTGTATGGCCGGCCACCAAGCCCAAGGAGGATCCTAAGGGGATTAGTGGATCGACTATAGCTCCAAGGAAGAGAGAAAGAAGAAGTTGTGATTGCTAATGAATCAAGGGATGAGAAGAATGAATACAAGGGGTCATGTATTTATCAATCGACTAGGAACCCAAAGGGGATTAGTGTATCGACTATAGCTCCAAGGAAGAGAGAAAGAAGAAGTTGTGATTGCTAATGAATCAAGGGATGAGTAGAATGAATACAAGGGGTCATGTATTTATACTATCTCAATCTTGGAGCACAAGACAACAACCCTAACCCCTTGTGGGTTGGGTGTATGGCCGGCCACCAAGCCCAAGGAGGATCCAAGATCCTTCTTTGGCTCTTGTTACATTCCGGTCCTTATTCTTTTGTCTAACGGTCGTTAGTGTCCGTTAAGTATTGTTTTCGTGAATTTAATAATTATTCATACTCAATATAATAATTATTAATTAATTGAAACTCGTACTTAAAGTGTGCAATCCCGAAGTCTCGAGTTCGAGTCTGGACATATCACATTAATATATATATATATACGTAAACTTAACAGCTCCCACTCGGATATACACTAATGTAATAATGACATTGGTGAGTCTAGCTTTAACACGCCAATGTCCCCAGAACGATCACGAGTATGGTTTCCCGGAAAAAACCACCTTTGATGAATTATCATCATACTTATCCTTTTGTTACTAATGCTATGTTAATATGCATATGGATTGAAGTCATTCCATAATTAACTTTTTGTTTCTCGTTATTTATAATTGAGCAAGATTACCAAAACATCTGAACGTATGCCAGATAGACTTTGGGCATGGCCATGCAAACATCTTGTCAACTCTACGAGTGGCCAAACAGCATTATACTTCAAAACAAATTTGAAGGAACAAATTCTTTTTCGACTACAAGCATAACCCATGAACTTTGCATCACTGCTGAAAATACCCCTTATAACCACCAGTTACGGATAGCGTTAGAATATTTTACACAAATGAGCTACATCCACAGCAATTACCTAGTATCTCAAGTCTGAGGATAAATATTCATGATTTACTTAAATGACAACATCCATAAAGTACAATCATGTCGTTGGGATTTCTGTCCTATATTTAATTTTCCACTTATTAAATATCATGTGAATTCGGTATGTCCTACGCATCAATATACATAAGTATATTCTACCAAAACTCAGATTTGTCTTAATTTAATGATATTCCCATATCATTAATTGACAACGGACTATTTTAGAATAACATAAGTTATTCATGGATTAAACATGCAAATATAGGATACAACATTATAAATGAGAATAAACATAACAATATATTATTTCATTAAGATAATAATGTTTACATTATCCTTTATCCAAATACTAATCACAGATTTGCATGAAACTACTAGCTAAACGTAGTCCAATGCCATTGGCAAGCTTAGTAAGCTTTTCTTTAGCTAAAGGCTTCGTAAAGGGATCAACTAGATTGTCATCTGTGTGAACTTTGAGTAAATTGATTTCACCTATATCGACTTGTTCTCGAACATAGTGATATCGTCTAGGAAAATTTCTGGCGCCTTTCATAACTCCAGGTTCATTGGCAAAAGTGATTGCGGCAGAATTGTCACAATACAAATTTATAGGAAAACTAATCGACGGCATCACTCCAAGCCCCGAAACAAATTTCCTAATCCAAACAGCTTCCATTGCAGCTTCCGATGCAGCAATATACTCAGCTTCTGTAACAGACATCGCTATTGTACTCTGCTTCTTGCTCCTCCAGTCTACAGCTCCTTCAATAATAACAAAGACATATCCCGTCTGAGACTTCGTATCATCTTTATCACTTTGAAAGGATGCATCACAGTAACCTGTAACCTCAAGCTCTGTATCTGGATTTCCCCCATATACCAAAAACATATCTTTAGTATTCCTTAAATACTTAAGAATGCTTTTAACAGCATGCCAGTGCTTTGCACCTGGATTCTGTTGATATCGACTGGTCAAATTTTGTGTAAACGCCACATCTGGCCTTGTGCTTTTAACTGCATACATGATAGATCCTACTACCGAAGCATATGGAACATTTTTCATGTATTCCACCTCTTCAGGTGTTGAAGCACACATTGCACTACTTAAGCCATGTTCTACTTGTATTGGCAAATATCCTTTCTTGGAATTTTGCATATTGAATCTCTTCAATATTTTATCAATATAAGCACTTTGGCTTAATCCAATTAACCGCTGAGATCTATCTCTATATATCTTAATTCCCAGAATGAATGCAGCTTCCCCTAAATCTTTCATAGAAAAACACTTTCCAAGATATGCCTTGACTTCATGCAAACTTGGAATGTCTTTTCTCATGATCATATGTCATCGACATATAAAATAAGGAAAATTACATCACTCCCACTAGCTTTGTGATATACACATGGCTCATCAAGAAATTTGGAAAATCCGAACTTTCGGATTTCTTCATCAAATCTTTTATTCCATTGTCGTGATGCTTGCTTCAATCCATAAATGGATCTTTGAAGTTTGCATACACGGTTTGGAAAATTTGGATTCACAAACCCTTCAGGCTGTGCCATATAGATGTCTTCATCTAGGCGACCATTTAAGAAGGCAGTTTTGACATCCATTTGCCAAATCTCATAGTCATAGTATGCAACTATAGCTATGAGAATCCTAATAGCCCTAATGTCAGCTACAGGAGAAAACGTCTCCTTGTAGTCAACACCATATGTTTGGGTAAAGCCTTTAGCTACCAAACGAGCTTTATAGGTGTGTACAACGCCATCCATGTCAGTCTTTTTCTTGTAGAGCCATTTACTCCCAACTACCTTGGCACCAGGAGGAAGGTCTACTTCTGTCCAGACTTCATTATCACGCATGGATTGCATTTCCCCATTCATAGCAACTTGCCATTTTTCCTTTTCAGGACTATTTATGGCAGCCCTATAACTAGTACCTAGTATAGTCTCCTCAACCTCCATGTTAAGACATAGCGTCGGGAGCTTCAACAGGTCTTGTGGACCTGCGAATGGGAAACCACTTCAACTTCAGGTGGAGGACTGATATGTGCCTTTTTACACATATCTTTCCTTCCATTTTCCAAACCAAAACAACCAAAAGCACCTGAAAACGGCCAAATAATGTTAAAAATATCATTGGAATATGTTTTTAAGCGTTTCAGGTGCAAAAGATTGAAAACAAACGAAAAACTAAGCAAAATTGCAAAATTGTCAAAATCAGTCCCTGAACTTTTGAAAAATGTCATTTAAGGTCCTCGGGTGTTTTCAAAAATGGAAAAATATTTTTATGGTCCTTGTACTATTGGAACTTGGAAAGATAAATCCATGGACTAACTTTGGACAGTTGGCAAGACTTACCCCTAAGCTTTCAGCAATTAACAAGAATGGTCCTTGTGCTTACTTATAACTAAACCAAATGAACCGTTGTTATTTATCATAACCCAATAACCAACCCACCCAACAAACAAACCCATTAAACATAACCCCTGTTATAACCCCACCCCAGTCAACCCTTCCTTTGACCTTCCCCTAACCTCACCTCTCCCACACGTGAACCCTGCAACCAGTACACCTCCATAGCCCCTACCATCCCCTTTATCACTTTCTTGTCCCCCTAAACCTTCCCCAACATTTATGATCCTAAACCTAACACTCCACTGCCCATGTGCTTATATCCATCTTTTGGCGCCAAAAACCCAATTAAGGGCTGAGATGATTCCAAACTGATCCAATGGCTATAATTGATGGTGGGGAAGCACAAGAAAGCACAAGGAAAGAAGGAACCCTAATTTCTCTTTTAGTATAAATAAGAATGTTGTAAGCCTTTGAAGGCAGTAGGCAGTAAAGTAGGTTTTAGTCTTTTAAATTCAGGTTTTAGTTTAATTTCAAGGAGTATTTATAGTTTCAGTATTTAAAAAGCTTAAGTGTAGTTTTATTGTACCCAATTTTTCATTAATGCAAGTTTAAGTTCCTAACTTTTTGTTCTTTTAACTCGTTTACTGCTGCCATTTGCTTATTTCTTTCTTTCATTCATGCTTATTTATGTTTGTTGTTGATGATTATGCTTATCTTGTAGTTTAGGAGGTAGTTGCTTGAAATTTGCTCATTCACTGTCTAGTTTAGTTTGTAACTGCTTATGTGTGATTGCTTATTGTAAACTGCTTATATTTGAGTTATTATGGCTTCTTTAACTTTGTTATAGCTTATTAGAAAACTAGTGTTCACCTTTGAAGCTCAAAACTTTGATTTGCTTTGACAAAAATCAAAGACAGGAACTTAAGGGGTGTTTGGGAGAACTTTGTTCTTTGACCGAAAAATTGGTTTTACCCATTTCTTTTGATCAATATAGCTTGTACTTACTGTTTTTAGTTGTTGTAAACCAAAAAAAATCACAAATTCCAAAGGGTTTTATGAAATTGAGCTAGTCTTCAAAAGATACTCTTTTTAACTGTGCACACTAAGTAGTTAGGATAGATTGGGATTTAGGCCTCATTTGTTGTTGTTCTTGCTTTAGTTTGGTCCCAAATAGGTTAGTGTAAGTTTACACCTTCTGGTAGTTGACTTCTCAAGTCAAATTCTTCCAAATTCGACCCATTTTTACCCTTTTTGCTGTCAAAAATCAGCCAGCAGTCTCGAAGTTTTTGATTTTTAATTTCTTTAATTTTAGGTCTTTTGCTCTAAAAATTGGTACGTTTCTTGATTAGAGGGTATTCTAGTTGCCAGTATTTTTAGTTTATTTTTACGATTTTTTTTACAGCCTGATCATAGCTCTTTAGCCAATTTTTTTACCCATTTTGCAGCCCGTAGTATGCTTTTGCAAGTTAAGTGCTTTTAGGTGCATTCAGATTGCTTAAATATGCTTATTGCTGTTCTTCTTAGTTTATTAGGACTTCCCCTAGATGCCTAGCTTATTCCACCCCCTAGTATCAGTTTATATGAGCTTATAAGGAGCTTTTAGGAAGCTTGTATTTGCCCCCGTTGAGCCAAATTCTGCTGCTACATCAGTAGCAGCCAAGGGTGTTTGATTCCTAAGCATTTGTTTGATCTTTCATTGTTAATTGTTGTTGGAGATTGAACTTGTTATTGTTCGATTGTTGTTTGTTTATTCTGTTGCTCAAATGGCTTACTTGGTTAAGGGTGCGTGGATGTAAATCTCTCAAAAGCTCACTCGAGCTCACTCGAGCTCACCTCTTGAAACTGTTTGGATTTTTGAGTTTGAATAAGCTGTGTAAAAGCGGTTCATTAATATACTCTTTACAAAAGTTTGTTAGAATTGGTGTTAAAATGTTTTTGCAAAAAGAGAAAGTGAAAATAAAAATGTTGGCAAAAAAAAGTGTCATTGCCAGGACTTGAACCCACGTTACCCAGCTCACACAACAACAACATACCATCTGCTCTACTCCTTGTTTCATGTTAGGTTTTCATTAGTTTAATATTTATAGTAATAATTTCTTTTTTTGCTTATTTAACCCTTTCAGCCCTTATTAGCTTATTTTCTGCTTATTTTTGTATTGTGCCACCCTTTTTTATATTTTTCTTAGGTTAATATTAACTTGTAATATTTTCTAAAAAAAGTTTTAGAATTAATTAAATAGTTTTAGTATTTATTAGAATTTAATTAGTGTTTAATAGTTTTTAATTCATAATAAATAGAATTTTAATTAAATTTTTAATTTTCTTTTTTTCAAAATTTTCTTTTGTCATTAGGATTGTTAGAAAATTATTTTTATGCCCGTAGGATTAGCGTAGCTTAGAATTCACGTTTTATTTTGCGCGTTGACGTTTATTTTTTAATAAACGTCACGTGTTTAATTTTAATTGTGATTTAGGATTCCCCGCTTTTCCTAACTTGTTTCCCGTAGTTTTTTAGGTAGTTTTAGAATTCCCGTAGTATTCCCTTGTGTATGTTCCCATTTCGGTTGCGTTTATTTCGTTTTTCGTTCGGTAATTGTTAATTTACGTAACTTAAACGTATCACAATTCCAAACAAATTCTTTCAACCAATCATACAAGTATTTTAATCTCGAACCTTTCGCGATTCTTTCCATTCACACCTCGTTGGGTACGACCCGGGAAATCACTTCCCGGTCTTAAAAATATCACATTGCACGAGTTTACGAGGTAATCTTTTTCCTAAAAGGTATACTTGTATTTCTCCACGTCTTGTTGTCACTCACGATAACATTGACCTCACTTTGTTGGTATTTTTGATAAATTGTTTTTGCATACACCAAAACACAACGAATCAAGGACCCAGACTATCTGGTTCTTCAGGAAGTTGGCTAGTGTTTTCATAAGGTGATGCATCTTTTTGATCATCTTCCAGATCATATACCCTCCCACTTAATTCTTGAGATATGAGTTCCTTTTCCAAGAAATCTCCATACCTAGCAACGAATACTTTATTTTCAGGGGGATAATAAAAGTAGTAACCCATCGTTTCCTTAGGGTATCCTACGAAGATGCACTTCACAGATCTTTGTTGGAGTTTATCTGCTGTGTCACGTTTAACATATGCCTCGCAGCCCCAGACCTTTATATAAGACAAGTTAGGAGTTTTTCCAGTCCATAACTCATATGGTGTCTTATCCACCTTCTTTGTGGGAACCATATTAAGAATGCGAACATCAGACTCTAAGGCATAATCCCAAAATGAGAAGGGAAGAGTTGTTAGATTATACATAGATCGTATCATATCTTGCAATGTACGATTTATTCTCTCAGATACACCATTTTGTTGTGGAGTATATGGAGAAGTAAGATGCTGGACAATTCCTTCCTCAGCTAGATAATCTATGAACTCTTGACTCAGGTATTCACCACCTCTATCGGATCGAAGAGCTTTAATCTTCTTTCCAAGTTGCAACTCTACTTGTGCTTTAAACACTTTGAATGTTTCAAAGACCTCATGTTTATGTTTAAGTAAATAAACATAACCATAACGACTGTAATCATCCGTAAATGTTAAGAAGTAGCTAGCACCTCTCCTTGACACATGTCTAAGTGGTCCACACACATCTGTGTGAATTAGACCAAGTAGATTAGAAGCCCTTTCAATACGATTCTTAAAGGGTTTCTTTGTCATCTTCCCAGCAATACAAGATTCACATTTATCAAATGATTCATCATTGATTTTTTCTAAAAGCCCATCATGTTGCAGCTTTTCCATGCGAGCCTTGCGAATGTGAGCAAGTCGACAATGCCAAAGATAAGATGAATCCAGACCTTTCTTGATTCTCTTATGGTTGATGCTATACATTGAATTATTAGCAAAAGCATTATCATTATTATTCATGTCAATCTCAAAAATACCATTTACAGCAATAGCATTAAAATAAAAAACACCATTTAAAGAAACTGAAATTCCATTGCTAGAAATAGTATGATGATAACCAAGGTTCAACAAACATGAAAATGAAATTACACCTCTAACAATTGACGGTGCATAATGATAATTATTTAAAGATAGTACTAGGCCCGAAGGCAACACTAAATTAAATACTCCTATAGCTTCAACTCTTGCAGGTGCTCCATTACCCACGTGCAAGAATTGTTCTCCATAGGACAACTTTCTCTCCACTCTAAACCCCTGCAAAGTATTGCAGATATGAATGCCACATCCCGTATCATATACCCAGGAATTCAATTTTTTATGAGATAGAGAAAATAATTCAATCATAAAAAACGCACCTGATGATGAACTGGGTTTACCAGCTTCACTCTGCTGCTTCTTTTGTCGCAAGTCATTGATGTAGAGCGCACAGTTACGCTTCCAGTGCCCTACTTGATGACAATGGTGACGAGCTTGTTCCTTCTTCATGGGAGGATTCACCTTTGGCTTCTTGGGTTGGTTTTGCTTCACCTTAGGATTTGGTTGATAGGCCAAACTCTGCTTGCCTTTATCAGCCACACCCTTACCCTTGTTCACATGCGATTTTTTCTGGATCCTACCTCCTTGAATTGCCAACACTTGCGGAGTAGGAGCCTTGCCCTTAGCTGGTAGATGCTTCTCATAGTCAACAAGCAATGCGAGTAACTCTGAGACTGTCTTCCCCGAGCAGTGCATGTTGAAGTTCTGTACAAAACCAGCAAAGTCCTTGTTAAGGCATTTGTTGATTAAGTGAACTTGAACATTGTCGGGGTAACCAAATCCGACCCTATGAAGTTGATCAAAGAATTCTCTCATCTCATTCACATATTCTTCAACTGGTTTACCATCACCATGCTTGCAGCTGTGTAGTTTGTCAAGTGACTCATACAATTCAACTGCTGGAGACTTTTCATAAACCTTCTTGAGTTCATTGATCATGTCGAATGGAAAATAATACTCAAACTTCTTTTGCATTATTGGATCCATACTTTGAAGCATTAAGCACCCAACTTCATTGTACTTAGCATGCTCCACTCTCCATGCCTCTTTGACCGCATCAGTAGCGGTCGCAGGCTCATCAGAGCAAGCCGTATTCAAGTAATTGAGCTTACCAGTCTCTCTCAAGACAATTCTGAGCGAACGGTGCCAATCCTTGAAGTTTTTACGAGTCAATTTGGCCCTCTCAAGATGACTCTTGAAAGCAGCAAACACGGAGTTATCGGGTTGAGCCATTTCTATAGAAAAAGTTCAAAACGTTAGTATTTTCGATAATCAGAATATTTTCAATATACCCATGGATATATTCATATAACCACCTTAGTTTCTTGAAAATCTAGGATCCAACTTTTCATAATTTCACTACATCAGTTGATCTGCTAATAGTGAAAGTACAAAAGATGGTAATCTGTCGAACAATAATTGGCAAACAATTTTCCAATTCCTAGATCATTTATGGGATTTAAATCAAATTGATTCATCAATTTGCCATGTAAGCATGTTTCATCCCATCTCATGCCTTAAGTTCTAGGTCTCACGCATCAACTTAATTAAGTCGTCTAACTTCGAAACTGCAAATTCTCCATGTGGGGTCTCACGCCCACTCGGAAATTTGCCTTGTCATTAATCTTTGGCCTAGGTCTCACGCATACCAAAGAAATAACTCCAAGTGTTCCTTATAGTTAAATGGCATGTGACTTAAATTTTTAAAGGGTATTTAATTTTGATGTGTGTAATCAAAAATATGTACAAAGATGTCATGCATTCATCTTTGTATCATAGGTTTCATATACAAAACATTTTCATATTCGTTTCTTTACATGAGCATAAATCAACAAAGTTTTAATTGAGGCATTGAGCAAATTACAACATTGCCTTAAGATGCTTCATACTAATAATGGCTTACTTGGTAAGTTTAATTTGACGCACAGGCGAGCGTAGAGACAGAATGAAGTCTCTATAAGGCCACAATTTAATGCGAAGCCAAACTTATACCCACTTTACAGTTTGTCAAATCAAGTCCGCCTTTCACACCATTTTAGTACAGTCGCATCGATCAATTAAACGTTTATGATTTATAAAGCTCAAAACATGATTTCACCATTATTAAGTCCGGTTTATAATTTTATTGTGAAATTACTCTTTTTGCTTACAATCATGTCACAAATATTTATAAACAAATAGCAATTAAATAAAATTAAACAACTTAATAAATGAACATGCTAAATAAATCAATTTACATGTATATATTATCTAAGACCCCCATTGGTTTTCGATCGATGTACCAATGGACCACATACACCATGGTTGCGTAAGTCCTACGATAATAAATATACAATAACACACAATTGATTAACATATACGATTTTAATGTGGTCTTCCCTAATTATAGGTCTTCCCTAATTATATAATTAATTAATTTTTAGTAATTAAACATGTCAAAATAATTTTATTACTAAAACTCTAATTAATTAGTTCAAATCACATAATTAGCATGAAATCACGTAAACACGTAACAATTACTACATATTAATCATCCATGACAAAATTTGCATGTTTTTGTCATGGATATCCACATAACATTTATCATAAACATATAACCAAGATCGCATATTCACAATGGCATATAACAAATATCCATAAAAAACACATAAATATTACATGCAACCTAGGGTTTCTACAAGTTTTAAACAAAAACTTAAAACCCTAATTTTTTAAAAAAAAAATAGAGATCGACCAAATTTTAAAAAAAATAGGGTTTACAAAATTTTAAAACTATAGAACACCATAACATGTAATAATCACAAACAATTCAATTTTATGAGTTTCGGTAATTAATTACAATGTATTAACGGCTCTTGATGCCACTGTTAGAATTTATAAATCATAACAATTATATATAAACAATAAACATCAAATCATGCAGCGGAAGTAAAGATCATATACATGTAATAATAATTAACCGAATATAAAAGAATATGCGTACCTTAATGATCAAAGATCAAGAACAAGATAAACCCTAATTAGGGTTCAGTAGAGATCGACTAAAGGGTTAGTCGAATAGGGCAAGATCACCTTGTTAGCAAAAGTATGCTAACACTTCGTTCTCGAACACATGTACTCGTAGCGTTTCAATTAGAAAAGCTAGGTTCTTGATTCATGAACAAAACAACACTTATGTGAAGCCTTTATCAATCGACTAGGAACCCAAAGGGGATTAGTGGATCGACTATAGCTCCAAGGAATAGAGAAAGAAGAAGTTGTGATTGCTAATGAATCAAGAGATGAGAAGAATGAATATAAGGGGTCATGTATTTATACTATCTCAATCTTGGAGCACAAGACAACAACCCTAACCCCTTGTGGGTTGGGTGTATGGCCGGCCACTAAGCCCAAGGAGGATCCAAGATCCTTCTTTGGCTCTTGTTACATTCCGGTCCTTATTCTTTCGTCTAACGGTCGTTAGTGTCCGTTAAGTATTGTTTTCGTGAATTTAATAATTATTCATACTCAATATAATAATTATTAATAAATTGAAAATCGTACGTAAAGTGTGCAATCCCGAAGTCTCGAGTTCGAGTCCGAGTATATATACGTAAACTTAACAAAACTTTCACTCTCCTCTGTTCCTTTCTTATCGATATATAAGTTTCATTTGAATTCCTTTCTTATCAAATTGGTACCAGAGCCAAGATGAATTCTGGGAGTACTTCACTTGGTGATGAGGCGAAAAGTGTTACGCGTTTAAGGGGTCATTTAATCCCTAAATCGTAATTTTTTGATCAAATATAGCCTTAAATCGTTCCTTTTGTCATTTTAGGTACTTTTTTTTGGTAAAGAGGAGTAATCCTGCACCCTGGTAAATATATTAACCAAAATGTTTAAGTACAATGGATATGGATGAAATCCCATATCTCAGCCCGTTACATAGGCATAAAGCTTACATAACAAGATACTTCCTATCTTCTAAACAAGAAAACAAACCACTACTCAAATGATAACATAGGACATAATGAAATAAAATTACTTCCTAAGACCTTGAAGCTTGGTGCCATACATGGCATTAAAGGCATCAAAATTCCCTGGAAGATCATAAACCTGATTCGTATAGTCATCGTAGTCATAGTCATCATAATCATCTTCAAACTCTTGGCCACCACCGAGTAGATTAGTAGACTCATCAAATGGGTTAGCAACCACCTCATCTTCAGAATCAGAAACCACGATCTTTCCCACCTTAGAAAAAGGGTTAACTCTCTTAGTAGAAGAGGCGGGCGGAGTACAAGAATCACTAGTTTTAGGAGCCACAACTGACTCCTTCTCTTTCAAATCACTCACAAGGGGTTCTTGTGAAGCAGTACCTGTCTTAGTAGACTTATCTTCATTAACTTCCATTGTACGACCAGAATCCACATCCTTGTTGGTGTCATTAGAAGGAATACCAAAAGCATCCGTATCTTCCATATTAAGAGCATCAAACTGGTTAGATGTAGAAATGTTTGTTCCCCTCAAACTAGCCACATCAGAAGCATTCTTCTTAGTGACTTCCACTTTCTTAGGTTCAGGAGGAGTCTTTTGGGTTGATATTGAAACTGCTTACCCACAACAGGTTTAGTAAACCCTCCTTGACCCGGAATAGTAGGAACACCTTGCTTTCCCTTCTTATTGTTATTGACCGTCTTGAAACCATCATTAACAGGCTTAGTAGGCTGAGCAGGAGGTACAACAACTTTTGGACTTTCAATCAGAGTATGACCAAAAATCTTACATTTATCACAACGAGGTGGTTTCCACTCGTATTCAACCCTTATCTTCTCAATAATCGAACCCGACCCATCAAGTAAAGGTATCTCAACAGTAAGGCTGTCCCTAAGCACCTCATCCGACTTCACTTCAATCATGCATCTAGCAAAACTAATACGGCCCCACGATTCCTTGCACATTTGGCTAGTAAAAGCATCTAACCTTTTAGGCGTGCCTATCAATGTGGCAAGAAGACTAAGGCAATCATCAGAAAACATAGCAAGAGGAACATCATGGAATTTAACCCACACCGGGATGTTGGTCAAATCCTCTTTAAGTAAGTTGGTGTTCAATGTCCATGGTTTAAGAATAATAGGTACATTTCTAATCAACCAAGGACCGTTTTCAAGAACATCATCAACACCTTTCTTCGAATTGAACTTAAAGAAAAAGAACCCCTTTGCATTCATCATTACCTTCTGTATACCAAACTTAGCCCACGCATTGCGTACATAGTAATCGACAACAGGAAAAGCAAGTCGTTGGCCAAGGAAGTACCCATACAGAGTATTCTCAAACCTAGTGTTCACCTCTTCAACCACTTTCATAGGTACAGAAAGATCCACACCGTTTGATTTCTTGCTACACTCCAGCCTACGAAAGTTAGACATGTATTTCTTAGGTTCAGTAGAAGTAACACCAGCATACGATGTAGGAGGTTGTTTCAAAGCATCCACACCAACCTTCTCAATACCAACAGCCCCATGTGCATTCGTATCAACCTTATCAGAACTATGAGACTCGTTAGAAGCCCCCTGTGGACCATTCGAATCATTAACAAAAGGATCAAGTGAAACCGGCTTCACTTGATTATTCTTGTCCACAATCATAGATAAATCAATATCTCCATCATCAACACTCCACTCAGTAATAATAGGACCAGACGATGCAAGTATAGGCTGAGTAGAACTAGGATTAACATCCTTAGGCTTCTTATGTTTCCTCATAGTCACCTTCGACAAATCAACAGTAGCATTCAATTCATCAATATTCACACTAGCATCAACAACAGCCCTCGAAACAGAAGCACTCTTATTACCAAGAAAACCCTTATTCAACATCTCTCTTACCCACGTACATCAAATCAAATTAGCACAACCAAGGAAAAAAACCCTAACTGAAATGTTAGGGTTTTACACGTTAATCTTCAAGAACACTAACCACCAGTCATGTTGAATCCAATTTGCATGCAAACAATCAGTAATATCTGATAATTGTAGAACAAGGAATCGATTATAAATAATACACCGACCCAAGATTGAAGATAGTAGCAAATTCAGATCACCAAGCAATTGAATTAAAATAAACCAAAGTGCATATATGTTAGACCCGTTTCCCGAAATACAAATAGGCCCCACCCTAGATGGAATTAACTAAGGACTTAATGAGATTGGCCAGTCAACCCGATGTTCAATTTGATAGTCAATGAATGTGTATTATAGTTATAGAAGATATGATGCTAAACTCAAGGGGCTAAAGTTGTTAAGCTGTAAATGTGTTATTAAGTTAATGTGGCCAAAATAGAAACAATAGTACTTGAGGGACCTAATGTGCCAATTAGGCAAACAAGCTACCTACTAATTGTCTAGAGACTTCTTTTTTCTTTATAAGAATTCCAGAAATGTGTAGTGAGGGTGTGTGTGACGTGAAGAAAAATGGAGGGAAAAGGCAAGATGGTTTTGGTGATCAATTGATGAATGATTGAAGCCCTAATTCAAGTAAATGAAGCCCTAGTAATGATTGCTATTCAAGTAAGTATCTAAATTAGTGTTTAATTGATGATTGAGAGGTTAGGGTTTATGTACCCAATTTGGGGGAATTGGGTAAATGGTGTTTTGAAGCTAATTAAAGATTATATAAATTATGAAATGCTTATATTGAGTTTAAGTTAATGAATTTAATGGGACTAAGTATCATATAATCGTAATATGGTTATATGATAATAAGAGGTGTTTGTAGAAAAACTATGATAATGGTAATCATGGTATAGTATATTGATCATGTGTTTATGCTTATAGTGATTTGGCTTAGATTGCAAGTATGGAGAATGATCATGTTGATGATGATATGGTAGCTTAGCTTGGATGCTAAGGTAAGTAACTTGTACTAAAACATTTGTTATATATGTGTTATGTTTGTGATAAGTTTAGCACTTGGATTGAGTAATGGATGAAAGTTAGGAAAGTGGTGTCTAGTTATGACTAACTAAGCATGTTTTTGGCTATTGCTAATGAGACTTGTTGTAGCATATGTGATGAAGGTTTGTGTGGTATGAATTGAATATTATAGTATGGAAACAATGTAAGTGATCATGATGCTTATGTGTTAATATGTGTATTATATGTGTTTTATGTCGGGTTACTTACTAAGCGAAAGCTTACGGTTTAGTTGTCTAACCTTTTGTAGGTTCTTGTGATTGTGGCTGGCTTGGAATGAGGAGTAAGGTTAATTATGCGGAAGGCTAGAAGTTGGGTAAGGAAATAGGAGCTAGGTAGAATACCGAGCCCAAGTCAATGTTGACACTCCCGCGAGTCATTTAATGGTGTCTAAACGTGCTGTCAAGTGTCGAAGCTTATGTCATTAATGTTATAGTAATGGGTTAAAGTTTAGTATGCAAATGGGTCAAAACGGGTGTTTCCACCCGTCACTTTGTAAAGCACATTTCTGCGGATCATTATGACCAAGTTTATGCATATATTTGATGTTTATAATGTTCTAATGATTTCTGGAAGTTTTTGTGTTATGTCATGTTATAGAAGTTGTTTTTTCGGAAAATGGGTCAAGAGTGCACCAAAGGGTCATGCAGAAAAAGGGGTGTTTGGAACAAGGTCCATTTTAACCCGTTTTGGGTCAAACGGGTCAAGAATTTTGAGAAACAAGGTATAATGTATATTTTCATTAAATGTGGATTGCACGTGTTTAATTATAGGTTTAAAGTGTTGATTTTTTGTTAAAAAGTGTTACGGGTCATTTTGAGAAAAACAGTGCACTTTAGGGGTCATAGTGCACTTTAGGGTGCCACCACTCATTTTAAAAGTATTTGAGTCTAGTTCTTCTAAAAATAGTCTCAATGTTTGTTTTGTAACTTATTTTAGTCAGTTTATAAATAAGTGACAGGTGTCAGTAACGGGTCAAAGCGTTTCCGCGTAAAAGTTTTAAATTTTGGTCAAATCGTTCACGGGGTGTAACAATATATGAAAAGGAATTGCACCGACCCACTATGGAGTATTATAAAATTAATTCATGTTGGTGACAGTAAGAAATCATGCAAAAACGAAAAAGCAGATCCCTAACAAAGTTTAAACAGATATAGAATTACCACCGACCCACTTTAGATCAAATATTAATAAATAATATCGATTTGAGAAACGAAAAGGGTTGATGGTTTAGGGAATCGCTTTTCACTTTTTTCGCCAGAGAGTTTCGAAAAGGGTGTCATTTTAGGTACTTTTGAGAAGAATTCTGGAAAACAAAGCATTTTGGAGCAAAAAGTGAAGAAAACAACGAAGTCAAGAATCCAAGCTGGAAATAGTACCTGACGGCGTCACTCTTTAGGACATGAGGTGGATATCACGATTACACTCGACGCGCCAGAAGAATTTTTACACTTAACACGTGACGGCGTCACCCTTTACCTGAAGTAGGCCGTCACGTGTATTCTTTATAATGTGACGGCCCAGAGACTTTACAAGCAGACGGCGTCAAAATGAAGGATTGGGCAACAAGAAACCCTAGCCGCAGCGAGATGACGGCATCACCCATTAAAAGGGGACGCCGTCACCTTTGTAATTCTATATATAATTTTCGATTTTCATTCATAAGAGAGGAACTTTTTGGTGGAACACACACACAAACCCTAGTCCGAATTTCAGACTTTCTTAAGGGTTTCATACCCTTGTTTCTTCCATGTTTAATTGAAGATAAGTGATCCATCAATCATTCAATATGTCTATGTGTTGTTTGATTATATCTTATGCTTGTCTTTCTTTTAACATGCTAGGCTAGGTTTATTTGTGTTTGCTTAGATCTAATGAAATCTAGTTATTGATTATTGATTGAGGGTTTTGTTAATACAAATATCGCCTAAAAACGTTATTTATATTTTATGATCTTTGCTAAGTTTTGTTAATGACAAAGTACAAACTTTAGTTTATAGTAATACATCACTTTAGTCTTAAGTCTTATATAACTAGACTTTACATTTCTATTTAAACATAACATAGTTTTACTTCTTTAAATGGAAACATCACATCATGCATTTATGGAATGTTTATGTGTTTGACTAGCCATATTGTTCTTACACATTTTGGAAGTATTCTATGTTTGGTGCAATGCATGTTGTCTAGTATTAAGTNTTTTCAAGAAAAGTCCTCCACATTTGAGCAAGTTGTCGCGTTTAAATCTTTTGAAGACCTTTGGAAGAAACGTCGACTCAAGTCCTCAAGTTGCATTAGTGTTACATTTAATGTTTAGCACGTTTAGTAGCGTTGTAGTGAAGTTTTAGTGTTACTTTTATAAATTGTAAAGGTCCAAGGGCTTAAGTTGCATCATTGTCAAACCTTTAAAGCTCTTGGCCTATATATAGAAGATTAGACCTCATTGTGAGGGTTGGTTAGTTTTTAGGACTTGTTTTAGGTGTAGTTGAGGGTTGGTCCTCTTAGTGTAGGATTAGTGTAAGTTTGGTTTTAATAAAAGTTTTTATACGCTTTCTCTCTCTACTCTCTCTCTAGATTACTTCAAGATTTACATGTTTTGAGTTAAGTTTTGTTATTGTTAATCTTTGTTTACATCAATTTTAATCTCTTACAAAAGCTTTTGTCACCTTTGCATGTTTTCCATTCGAATAAGACATAAAAAAATGGGTTAGGGCTTGTATTTTGAGTCGTTAGCTTATCTAAGCTTCTTTGGTTTCTTAAACTAGTTGTTATAAAGTTTTTTTATAAGTGTTATTTAGTTTTTATAAGCTTTTAATCTTTTGTTCGCGTAAAAATATTCAAAATCTGTTTTTCTTTTAGTTTTAGCGAGTACAAGGTTAGGGTTTAGCGAGTTTGAAGTATTGTATGAGTTCTAGCGAGTATGGTGTGAGATCTAGCGAGTATGGGATTTGTCCTAGCGAGTATGATTTTGTGTTTAGCGAGTATCACTACTGATTTAGCGAGTATCAATCTTAGTTCTAGCGAGTATGAGATTTTCTTTAGCGAGTATGAGATTGACCTAGCGAGTATGTATTGCGAGTATCAAGTCTATAAATTAGCGAGTATGGATAGTAAGTGGTTAGCGAGTATGGATTGTTAGGTTCTAGCGAGTATGGAGTTTTCTTTCCTTATTTTGTGAGTATGAAACATGTTTTGCGAGTATGGTTTTCATTTTGCGAGTTTGAGCTTCATTTTGTGTCAACTTTTATCTCTTTCTTTTATAAGCCGAGTTAGGCACGAGTTCCCCTCATCGTTTCATCGAGTGAGGTCTTTATTTCTCCAAACCTAAACGGAACTCTGTCGAATTTTCTTAAAATCTTTTTAGTAACGTTTTCTTACTTAAATTCTATGTCTTTTCATTTCTAGATTAAAACTTTATTAGCTTTTAATGTTTTCTAGTCTTTTATTTTTCTTTCTTCGCTTAGTAAACTTTTATTTTTCGTTTATTAAATCATAAAAACCAAAAACAATCTATTTTCCAAGTTCAAGTTCAAATTCT